>JAOPUA010000062.1:8545519-8560521 GCA_027122455.1 Trisopterus luscus
TGTGTGTGTGTGTGTGTGTGTGTGTGTGTGTGTGTGTGTGTGTGTGTGTGTGTGTTTGTGTGTGTATGTGTGTGTGTACTTTTATTTGTGAATTTTTCACGCAAATACTCCCCATTTATCAGGCAAAATGTTGCTTCATTGTGACTTTCTCACATTGTACTCAGCACGATAGCTCCTCTGTTTTTTTTTTTTCTGTTTTTTCCCCATGAACCAATTACCCAAAAAGTGCATGTCCTCAAATGGCTCTTGCGTTCAAAATAACAGGATGTGCAAATAAAAGTCCTGCAAGGATAATTGCTTTGATTCTGGCTTGTTTTCTTCACCTGGCTATCCTGCGTGTGTGTGTCGGGACATTGAAGAGCATAAGAACGACGAAAAAACATCATCAACCTTTAAAGGCAGAAAAGGAACTCTTAATTCATTTTGGAGAAACTAAAGCACCAAGCATGTGTGGCACCAGCAAACTATTTTTTCTAACAATTTTTAGAAAAATAATAGTCCACAGAATAAATGTTAAGGGTCAGGGTTAGGCAAGCTATTTACATGACCTGTTATCGGCGCACGGATTAGTAAATACGGCGTGTCGGACAAATAGTGTGGGCTGACCAAATAATGAATCCCAAACTTTACGCTGGTGAGCACAAAGCTCATTAAATTGTGTTTACCTTTCCTTGATCGCCCTGTCTCTCCCCCCTCCCTCTTCATCTCGCTCTCTCTCGCCCTCTCTCTGTGTTGCTAGGCTTCTCCTTCAGTCGGGCCTGCTTTTGTTCCGGAGCACTCTACATCATACGTCCCAGCAGTGCTGCACGACGGCACTTCATTAGCAGATGTCATCAAAGAGACTCCGGGTTGAAATCCCGGGTTAAGGTATGCCGAATGTCTCATTCAACGAGCAGCACATGAATAAAAAATAACGGCAATTTGTGGTTTTATTGTTCCCCGGTTTATGTCCGACTTGTGTCCAATCCTGGCTTTAAATGGTGAAATTAACGTGCATTATGTACACGTAGTTTGCTGTTTCCTGGTCTACAGCAATTAGAAAGCATGTATGTGCAGTATAGGCAAGGGAGAGGGGTGGATGCAAGATTGGTCCAAATAGGAGCTGAAACGTTTTAGTCTAAGCAACAGATCCTCTTCAATAGGCCGTTCTGAAGTGTTTTTACTGCCCGGCTCTTGCGGAGGTAAATTGAGGTTCTACTTACCACCATTTAGTTACATACAAGATGCTTTCATCCCCAGTCGCTTGCAGTGAATTCACATCCATTGCCCAAGGACTCCTAGGCTAGATTAGGCTGGGGGTCTCACACCGGGCCCCTCCTGGCAGTGAGACCACCATACCAGTGGCGGCTGGTGGTTTTTAAGGTGAGGGAGGAAGGACTGCGCGCTCGGTTGCCATTGGCCTGCTTGCACTGTTAGTGGCGTATGGTGGCATAAGTATGTGAGACTCAAGTTGTTTCAGGGTGTTTTGCTGAAATACAAAATAGCAGGGAGGGATAATTATGTGAATAAAATGTATACAAATCCACCAGTGGCAGGATTGTATTTTGAAAGCTGGAGGGCAGCATGTCTGGACTATAGGGCAGAAGGAAAGGATGCAAAGGCAATTGGTCAAATCAGGACTACTCTTGATTAGTAAAACTAAATGAAAAAATCTGGGCCTATCATTGGGCCTATTGTGCCCTCAATGACTGAAGCTGTAATTTGTAATTTGGCTATGTTTATTTTCAGCTGTTTTAAGAAAAATGAAGTCACAAGACCAAAAGTGATGCCATTTAGAATGCATCATGAATCATTCACTAACCTCCTTATATTAAACAGAACGGTGAGAGAAACAAACAATTAAATGAACAACAAGAACATAATTGCACAACTACTGACATGGGCTGTAAGCGTAACATTGTTTGAGGCAAATGTGGATGTTAATGGATGTTTGGTCATGGTGTTAAGACAAATAAGATTGAGGGACTTCATTCATAGATCAAGACAATTCACCTCGCTGTTTGTGTTGCAACGATATTGTAGTGGCTAATCTATGTTGTAAACTGTGACACAGCTTCTTAGTTATTGCTTAGTTATTATCGGAGGTGTACCGGTGCGTTGATATCTGTCTCGAAAACCAAGAGATGATGTAGAATAAGAATGATGATTAATTTTGCTTAACAAATGAACTGGTAAAAGGTATAATAAACTGTGGTTCTAATGTAAGTTTGTTGAGCTTTCGTTGGCTTTTGTTTGCTTTTGGTTGAGTGGTCAATAATGGTATGGGCAAAGCACCGGCACCCTGCCTTCTCCTGGTGTGGAACACCTTTATACTCTCCTTGACCTATAGGGGGGCATACACACTCACGCAACATATTTTTATGTTCTAATTCAAAATAATTAATATTAATTAAATATCCAATAATTATATTGGTTCTAATATGTGAAACTAAACCAATATGAAATGTGTGCTAAAATATATATATATATATATGGCTCCTACAGATATCAGTTACCTGGTCATACCGAATGGGATATTTTTAAAGAGATTTCAGAATAACGGTGTGTGTAGCTCCACGTTTTCCCCATCCTTTCAGACGGCTTGGTAACCCAACGGTGGAGTACCGAAAAATAGGTAGCGCGTTTATTTCGGCTTTTGGCGGAGGAAACGCCAATATAAGCGAACAGAGCCGCACTGGACCCCAATGAACAGTAGCGCATCGCTCGTGGAAACAAGGCATTCGACTGAGCGGCGGGTTCGTTGGTTCTCATAGCCTAGAGACTTGAGGGGATAAACCCTCCCTCCGGGCAGCTCCACAGCCAGGACTCCTGCTTATTGGTTCATAGCCCAGCCAGGGCTCCAGCCTATTGGTGAATAGACGTTAACGCGATTCAGATCCCTCAGCTAGTCCCACCCACTCAGAGGAGGGGCAGGACTTTCCTCCTGTCTCCCATTGACCCCCATGTTATCCACTGGCCGCCAGTAGTTCCCGAGAAATGAATGGGAGTCAATGGAGGGAGGAACGTCCTCCCCGAAGTAATATTCAACAGACGATAGGGGGTGCTTATGTACCCAGGGAAACAAACATTACATATACAAAGGCACTAAAGCAGTCATATTTAAGGGCACTAATTCATTACAGTAGTCCTGGCAATCTTAACTTTTTATTCTCAACAATGTTAAGGAGGATCTTCTTCCCTCTTCTCACTGGAGAAGCCTCCACTGCATCATACAATATCCAACCCTAGTAGTACCCCCCCCCCCCCACTAATTCACAAGCATATTAATTGTATGGACAACAATTGTCAGTAGAAAAGTGAAAAAACACAAAAGAACACAATAGAACACACAATAACTGCTAGCATTTAGGGAATAATGCCAAACACTGCGATCATCGACAATAAAAGCAAAATAACCGGGCCAGCAGGATATACTTTTTGCTCTTGATCCTTTGTGTTCAGTCGCATACTCTGAAGGGGTGCTTTGAGGGCTTCACAATACACATCATGCAGGCATGAGTTAACCTCCATCAGCTGCAAGTCCACCCCACACTCCTCCAGCCTGAATGTCAAGCACCGTATTGCTTTCCAATAGCGTGCTGATGGCGGGCACTAGAAGCTCCTGAGAAGAGGACGCTGTGTTAATTGTCTCTTTTCCGACACACCGTCGAGAGCCGTCCCCATCGGATACCGATTAAGGACTGGCATCCCCGTTGCTTGTGGCGACGGATGACGCCATCTATCCACCCAACGACCATTAACCCATCTATTTATCTAACGACCGGTAATCTATCCGTTAACCTCTCCCTCCATTCACCCGTGCAAAATCTGTCCGTTCCTCTATCTATCGAGCCATCCATGCCTGTAAGCATGTATCTCTATCTATTCTCTCTATCTATTTAACAACCGTTAAATCAATCAGTCTGTCCATCGTCCGTGACATGGATCCCTCCATCCGAGCCATCGATTAATCTGTCTAAAATACTTTAATCCATTTATCTGATCCTCTTATCAGTCTGTCTAGGGATATCTGCCCAAGCATTTTTATCATCCATCAATCAAAGCATCTTTCCATCCATCCATCTCGCTTCCTTTGAATGCCTTTTTATCTAGATATGCATCCATAAGCATAAGCATCCACCCGTCTTTCTTTTCATTCATCCACCCATCTGCACACCATCTACACGTCCAATCATATATCTGTCCGTCTATCCATCTTCCTGTCCGTCTTTCTGCCCGGCCCGCCATCCGTCACAGCGAGGCAGGTAAAAAGTGTCAGAGTGAAAATCAGACACTTAAAAAGTGTCAGAGTGATCGGCGAGACCGCAGAGCGGGAGCTGTAAATAAGACCCCGGGAGGTGCCGGAGACCCGGGACGCAACAACGGCGCTAGGCAACGACCCGGGGGCCCCGCCTTAGAGGGGCCTCAGCACGGGTGCCCGGGCGTGGCTGTAGGGCGCCTGCCTGCTGCATCTGGCGGGGGTGGGAGAGGGACCAACATGGAGGCCAATGTCTCTTCTTATGGATCTTATGGATCCTGAGTCAAATAGATGACAGATAGTTATTATGGAATGTAAAAAAGCAATCTGATTGGCTTAGGATATAGCCAATGAGGCACAGTGAATCAGCAGCGTTAGGAGAGTAGAGTTAGGTTAGATATCACAATTTAGACAAAATATGACTTGAGGCAAAAATAATGCTATGTGGCAAGCAGTATGAAAGTTGACTCACTGTGTTTGTTTTCTCACCGTTACCTATTTCTATGTATTTGACCCCGTTAGCATATTATGATAAATTTTCTGTATTATTTGTTTGTTGTCATGTCTTTGGCATGTTTGCATTCGTGAGCATTTCACTTAGAACTTTTATCCGTCAAAAAAGTTTGGATTATGACTTTTTAAAGCCACAATATGTATGCGTTTTCATTTGGGTGGGAATATTTTTATGCCGCCTTATTTCCCCCACATCCTCGGAGCGAGGCTCATGTGCAATAAGGCCTTACCTGCGGGGCTTAGCGTTGTCCCCATATTATAAACCTGACGGCTGGAAACCACCTTGAAGATAATTAACTGTCTAATATTTCATGACGTGTTTCTGGAGAAATAAGAAGAAGGGAAGTCGGGACACTTAAAATAAAAAACTGAATGAAGTAAACAAAGAGCCTTTCGGTTTTTTTTTTTAATTACACTTCGGAATCCTGCTGATTTAAACAGAGGGAAATGCACTTAGAAATGAAAGATGCATAATACAGAACACGATTTGGGATTAGGCTTGTTTGAAGTGCGTGTGTGTGTGTGTGTGATGTCTATGAGTGTGTAATCATGTGAATAGGAGTCAAGAGTGAACATGAAGGGAATTCTCAGCATTTGTCTGTGATTATATATATTCTGGTGTGCATGTTTTTTGCCTCACAATTCCCTTCAGTCACAGCTGGCGTCCGTCTTTGCTGACATGTTAACACATGTACAAACCTACCACCCGTACACTGTCTGTGTGTGTGTGTGTGTGTGTGTGTGTGTGTGTGTGTGTGAGTGTGAGTGTAAGTGTGTGTGTGCACGCACACTAGCGCATCAATGTGTGAGTGAAGCCCCCAGACGGAAAAAGAGTGGGAAAGAATTGGGCTTATAGAGTGAGCGAACATGCTCTGAATGTCCAATTAGACCAGAGGGGAGAGAGAGAACAGAGAACAGAGAAATGGTCCAGCGCTACAGAAATCTCTAGAAGGCAGATTTAAAAACTATTACTCTTCTCCACAACCGCTCGCATAAGTGTACGTTCCCACCAGGCAGCGTCTCTTCAATTAAAGGAACAGGCGGCCGCAGAAAAAAAGAAAAAAAAAAGGAAAAAGTAAACACAAGCGGCTAACAGATTAATAGCACAGATGGTAGCATTTTTTATTTTTTTACGAGTTTCTTTCTTTTCCCTTTCAGTTCGTCACATGCGCCACGCACGGGCAGACACTTCAGCCTGAGCCCATCGAGGGCTTACCACGCCAACCGCATGACCTTCCATCTTCAACTTCATTGGCAATCCGCAAATTGCCATCCGTCTGTTTAATTTGCGGGAAACAAATTGCAGCGCGAGTTTTCGTTTTCTTTTTTTATATGCTAATGGCGCCATTTTCGCCACACGTCTCCACAGTGGCCGGCTGAGAGAGTAAGTGAAAGACGGTTGTCGCACGCTTGGTTTGGCGGCCTTTTTATGGGATCTAGCTGCGACCGAGCCTTGCTAATCATGCTAGCCGGCGGAGAGACACCACAGCAGTTAGCGGGAGGCTAACGCGGCACCCTTGTTTTTGCTAGCACGCACAATGACTCATCGCTAAATGACACCGTTGCCACGTGGTATTCAATGCTCGCTGAACACAAGCCATTATTTCCGGTCGATTCCTCCTTCCTTTGACCTATTGAATTTGGTTCTTTTTTAAAGGGTTCCTGTCCATGCGTTCGACAGTTAGACTTCTATACTACATTTACAATGATGCACAGGAAGAATCATTATCCCATTTGAATTCTCGTCGACTGAGAACAGACCAGGTGAATTCATTCTGAAAATTAGAGAAAATTAAGAATTGAACACACAAACTCCTCATTTGAATGGGTTAAATGTGAGGAGTTTGCCAAACCACTGTATCTAGAAGTTTCAAATTATATAAACACTGTCTTCCTTATTTAGTAAATGCTGGTGTTGGACTTCCTACACTCTGACTCTGTAATCAGAGATCATTAAGACCCAAGAACAGGCCCACTGCTTTAATCAGCTTGGGCCTTAACAATTACTACCAATCAATTAATCAATACAGACCCACAACTGACAAGCCACTAATCACTCCACGAAGTGGGATTTTGTCAATACAGCAGTGGCCTGTGTGTCAAAGAAGTCTTTGTTCACACGTGCACCCCATCTAGAAATCCGAGTTTCTCCAACAAAAATACAATATTATTATCTTTAGTATAAATTCATTAATATTATCTATTATAAGTGCAATTTATGTTAGTAGCAGTACGATGTACTTTGATTATACTTCTATTGATTATACAAACGTTTTGTGTAATCATCTCTCTCTACTCTCTCATTACCAACACTATCATCACCATCATCCCTTTTCCTGACCCTCCTAATCCATTAGCAGTGTCGGTACTGTGAGCCATCCTCAGGGACACACTAGACCGCACAGAGACATGGAGTCCCTCGTGGCAAATCCTCTCTTACTGACAGAAGGGCCTCTGTCTTAGGCCCCTTACAGCAGTTTAATGTCAGCCAGAATCCTTCTCCCTCTTGTGAATCACCGACACCATCACCACCTCCGCCTACCCCCCGTGTGCTCTCTCTCTCTCCCCCCCTCTCTCTCTCTCCCCCTCTCTCTTTCACTTTATTTTGTCCTAAGCCCGCCTCTCTCTGTCTCCTCCCGCCCTCCTTCCTCCCCACCATTCATTCTTTCCATCTGTATTCCCTCCTCCTTCTGTTCTTGCCATCTCGCCGTATTGTGGTGCCTTGACTTGTTTTCCTCTGAATACCTCCATGGCAGTCACCTTGTTGTTTTCCCTGTGCTCACACCCGGACCGAAAACTGTTGCCGCCTCAAGGAGCTTGAGTCCTTAAAAATAGAAAAGCGCCGGTGGTCTAAAATTACCCGGGCTAACAGCTCCAGGTGTCTCACTCTCTCTCTCTCTCTCGCTCCCTCTCTCGCTGTTCGCTGTTATTTTACAAGCCGATGCGGGCGGCGAGACAAAGCATTCAGACGTGAGAGGCTTTTAACCATTGCTATTATCTGAAGGAGCCGCTGTTTCGCCCCGAGAGAGGAGGACATAAAACGTGTCCGATGAAAGGGTTACGGGTGAGAGTCAAGCGTACAATTTTACACCCATTGCTGGGGTCTCAGATGGTCAAGACAGCATGACTGGGAAAAACAAGCCGACTACACCGTATAAGAGGGAAAAGGTGGAGAGGTGGAAAGGACACAGTGTTGTTGAAGGTTTGACTCTGTGATGTCAGATGTAGGTCACATTAGGACGGGGCTTGTCTGATGTTTCTCAAGAGCACTACAGCCCCAGAGGGGAGAGGGGAGAGCAGATATATTCCCGGCCCCCTTGCCTTTTTGATGAATGGATTTGGCTGTTTTGGGTTAAAGCTATGCTCTTTGTGTGATTATGCTTTGTGTTTCATCGTACATTAGACCCCTCGGTTTTCAAACCTTTTGATGAATTCATTAATAGCCGAGCGAAATGCTAAAGGAATTAGAAACGATAACTTTACGATTAAATTAAATAGTTTGTTTAAATAGTTTTACCAATGAAGCAGGATATATGCTGGCTACTCGTCTCATCATTTAGCATAAAAACCCCAAATCCCACATTTAAACAAACGCCACGGCAATACATTTTTTATTACTTCCCTTATTACCATATCGTCTCCACCCTTTAATGTAATGCACCCGTTTGCATAGATTCAACCGATTTACGTGAGACAAATTGAATAAGATTTAGACCAAAGGATCTGCACTAAAAGTCACATCAAAGAGAAACGAGTGTGGGGGGGGAGGGGTGGACGGGGGAGCGGCCATCTTTCCCAAAATAATCATCACAAACACAAAAACACCACAAAACAGTGTTGTGGTGTATCAGGTATCGGCTGGTCTTGTCCGGGCCCCCCCGGGGGCGGATCCCCTTACCTTTGAGGTCCAGGTTCCGTGCTCCGTTGGAGTGCTGCGTCACGGTGCGTGAGTCGATCTTGAGCGTGTGCACATTGCCGGCGTCCCGGGACACCACCACGTTGTGCCACTGGTTGTCGTTCAGCGGCTTGTCCGAGTTGCCCTTCATCAGCGACGGCCCGTTGCCCAGGTCGAACACGTAGTGGACGTAGCTATGGAGACACAGAGGGGGGCGGGGTTAGAACGTTCACACACGCGGAGAACTCGGTGCACAGAAAATTCAGCATCGCCACAGAGAAATGGCTTTAAACCAGAGCACTTCAACTGGATGACTTGGAAAGTGCATAGGGGAGCCAGATGTCCCCTACACAGAAACTTACACATATAAGAGGACATTAGGTAGCTCCGCAGAGCACTAGGACAAGAGGATCCTCTGAAAAATCGAACCTCTCGGCAGGAGAATCACCGGAGCGTGCTACACAGATAACTAAGCGAGAACCGGAGCCTGCTACACTGATCTGAAGTTCTGGAATCATAGATATGAACAGGAGATACCTACACCAAGTCTAACATCAAATATTTAGTCTGACAGCCTGTATAGTAAGAGTGCAAAGCACACATAGGGCCAGTGGATTTGGAACAGATGGACTATCGCAATAATCAGGATTTCTTTATTGGTCACAATCTATAACATGATTGCCGCCCCCCTCAATCCCTCCCCCCAAACATTGTTGTAATAAATCAACCAATTATATACACGGGCCACATGTTATTGACTTAAGGCAACATGGGCGCCCTTTACAATACCAGCATGACACACTATGTCCCCGAGCATGGCTGTAGGTGTATGGTACATGCCCTATTGAAACAACATCGAACCAGACATCCTGGAGGGAAACCGTGCCTCAGCGCTCGGTTATCATGGCCACGTCAAGGTCAGCGCGAGTCGCGTTGACATCACCGACTCGCCCCCTCGCAGAGTTCAATCTTTTTTTTTGTTTCAACCGAGCCCTTAACTCATCTCCAAGGTTACCGCGGCGGCAGCCTCAAAGGGCACACTGACCCCGACTGTCTTGCTTTGTCTCGCTCTCTTTTCCTCCCTCGGACGCCCTCTCTCTCTTCTCTCTAGCACCTTCATTACCTCTGTCAATCAATTCAACTTTATTCAGAGCACGCTTTACTGCAAAACTGCAACACGAAGGCAGTAAATAAGACCATGAAACGCAATCAGAGACACAGTTTGAGAGACTGAGCTTGTTCTCTTTCTGTCGTCTTATTCGTGACATATTATACCATCAGGTGTGAGTGTGATTAGCCGTTAAGAGCCGTTTTGAAAATCTGCCTCTTCCGACATCACAAGTAGGCGTGTCCGCCTAGATGCGTGACAGATTGAGCAACTTTGATACAGTCCACTGGGTAGACTGATCTATCCAGCGTACTTCTAGGTGGACACGCCCACTTGTGATACAAGAAGGTGACTACTCCACTCCGAAGTCAAGTCCCGAAGTCAAGTCAAGTCAAGTCCCGAAGTCAAGTCAAGTCAAGGCCCGGTACGTTCCTACCGGGCTATCCTACATCCAGGACATGGTCACACTGTACACCCCCAGCCAACCCACTACTGCCAAAACAGCTCGCAAATCCCTCACTACAGGGTGGTAGACGCTCGACAAAATGTAAATCATTTGCTGTCCTGGCTCCACAACAGTGGATCAGCTCCCCGCCATCATCAGGAGATGAGAAACCCTACACATCTTCCACCGCGGGCAGAGAACTCATTTGTTCAGACTGCATCTTGGTCCATGGAACACATGAATAAAAGATGACTCAAGTGCCAGATACTATATTTTAGCCCTTACAGCAGTTGCTGATTTGACTAATTGTATGTAGTCGAATGATTCTTGCACATTTTGGGTTTGAGGTTCACCGTTGAATGCACTTAATGTATGTTGCTTTGGATGGAAGTGTCAGCTAAATAAATGTACTGTAATGTGCTTTCTGGTATTGGCATAAACAAGCAGAGGTGCCTTTCTTTACATAAGGGCAGATGAGGGTTCACCATGGCATTGCTGCTCAGGGATACAGATGGTGGGAGGATTGTTGTGGTAGGCTGAGGCTAAATGCTAACATTGCTAAATGCTACGCTAATGCAGAGGTAATGAAGGTGTGCGTTTATTGAACATCTTGCTGTGGCAGTGGCAACCCAAGCTTTCCTGTCATAACTATTGGATACAAAACCTTCCAAAAAAAATTATAGTAAGGCTGTTTCACAGCATTTCACAGGCAGTTAAAAAGAATGCAAAGTTTTAAGTGCTTTACAGGGCACATTACCAAAACAATATCCCCAACATAGCAGGAGTATCTTGCCAAGAAAACAAAATAACACGCACAAAAAAATTATTCTGAATAACAGTATACTTTTTTATAAGCCTATCTTCTACAAAGCACATAACCTTCAGAAAGGGTTGAATGAAACTATTCACATAATTATTATTATCGTGTCAAAACACTGGCACTGTTTCACGGTAAATAACATCTCCCCTTTACTTATCTGGAAGGATTCCAGAATAATAAAAGTAACAAAAAAAGTAATATATTATTGGCATCTCAATGTTCTTTCTTATTTTTTGAAAATCATTACATGTCTGGTTAAATTGCCTCATGGAAATGACAGGTCAGTTAAAATAAATACTGTTGACCTACCAAAACCATGTGAACCCAACAGCCACCAAATCACATTAGTATTGGCCTTAAATGGGAAGCAACACCACTTTGTGGTAGGTTTACATTGTGGAGGACTCCCTTGCTAGGTTGAAGCCTTAAGAAAGGACCCATGACATGCCACCAGGTGATTAGTGGTATGATTGGTGTGACTCCCTTATAACGGCTAATCACACCACACCTGGTTGGGAGTATCATGTGAAGCCCTTTGAGACTGTTACTGTGATTCGAAAGGAACCAAACCCAAACGCTACATGGATTGGTATGCATTAGGCGAGTCCATCTCCAGGTTGAACTCCTGCTATATTGCTTCTTTCATGCCTCTTGAGAGGGAATTGAAGGGGTTTAACAGGGATGGAAAAACAAACAGAGGCTGCGTTCCAAATCGCATACTTTTTTTTTCTTTTTACTTGTGGTGCACACTGCAGCTAACCTTACAAAGTATGTACTGTTGCACACAGTATTCAAACAATTGGGACATTACTACAGGGAATTTCACTGCATAAATGTAGTACCACCCATCGACTTCCATGAGCTCAGTCGATGTGAAGCATCTTCTGCAGTGCAGAGGATTGTGGGGCAGAAGAGCCAACAAAGCATGCTGGCTTGCATCCTGTGAGATGTGTCGAGATGTAGTACAACTACCTTGTATTTGAGGCATACTACATTTTCCATACTATGCATTGAGACACACATTTATTGCTAATATTTGTCTGGCATCCTAAATAGTATGGTAGTATGGCCAATGGAACACAGGGGTGGAAGTCATTGTTAGAGGCAGCTTCAGTGGTGTGGTTCTCCCTGTTTTTAAGGGAATCTCATTGAGCCGCTGTAGACACACGCTGTTAGACTAACGATTAGTAATGAGACTACAAGCAACTCATTAACATGGCGCAATGCCCAAAGATTCACCCAACATCAAAGACACGGGTAGATATTGATCGGGTTCAAAATGGTTAAATGTGTGGAAGCAGACACAAAAAAAAATAAATAAATAAATAAATAATGTTGGGTTTGTAAAAATCAAGCTAAAAACGAACAAACGACCCCAAAAACCTGTGTTGGGAAACACTGGGATGAGGGGATTGCAACAGGTGCCCAGTGGTCCTCCGCACACATCATATGAGGGGGGGGGCGCCGACCATTTTGCTCACCCCTTGACGAGCTCCACCACGATGAAGTCGCTGCCGTCCCCCGAGTTGAAGAGCATGAGGCCGTCGGGCGTGGTGGTCTTGAACTGGAAGAAGAGGTGCATGGAGGCGTAGGCCTGCAGCGTGGCCAGCGCCAGGTAGCTGCCCTTGGTCCGGAAGGTCACGGGGTCGGCGATGATGTGGCGCATGCCGAAGCGGGCATTGAGCTCGCAGTAGGAGATGTCGCCGTTCTTGCACTGGGGGAGGGTGGGGTTGTCCGTTGAGCGCACAGACGTTTTTGATGGGGGTGTTTTTCTCATGCAAACCAAGTTGGGTGGAGATCAATCATCAAATGTATCAGAATATTTGATTAATCGTGATTCATGGACGTAGAAACTAAGAAGCGAAGATGTATAAAATCATGTATAATGTAAGAAATAAGGTTAACTTTCTTAACTTACTTACTTTAAAATTTCTAGACGGGAAAAATTCTATCAAATTATTTCTTACAATCAAATTGTACTATTTATGATATGAATGTGTATATGTGTGTATATATATATATATATGCTTATCATAAATAATACAATTTCATTGTTATACAAATAAAGCCCAATGGAATAAGCAGAGGAATACACCAATATAATACGGTGCAACATAATAAGGCGTAACATTATTCATGGCTGAAGTGAAACAGAAACTAAGTAAAAGTGCCACACCACATGGTAAGTCTGAGCAGCGGCCCAGCAGGGGGGGGCGTACCTGGTCGAGGTAGGGCACCCCGTTGAAGGTGAGGCCCTGCAGGTGGCCGATGAAGTTGGATGGCACCACAGAGATGAAGCGGCGCTCTGTCATGATGCCCGTCTCGATGTTGTGGAACTCCAGGCGGGTGTGGGCGCCCGTCATCTGGCCTGGAGGGGAAGGGGGGGTGGGGAAAGAGGAGAGGGCCTCAGTGCTTAGTGCTCAATGGCTGTTGTTTGAGCTGATTTATTTTGTTTTATTATATATATTTATAGTGGTATATAAGAGTTAATTTTTTTCTTTATAGTGGTTGTTGTTTTACCTCATTTCATTTGTTTTATATACATATATATATTTTTTTTTATTCTCTACAGTGGTTGCTGTTTTATCTAATTTGTTTTATATTCATATATATGTGATTGTTTATTTATATTCATTGCAGCGAGTGTTGTTTTATCTCATTTCACTTTTGTATTATTTTATCTTATCTTATCTATTTGTCACTTATTTCTAGTGCTGTATACAATAATTGTTCTTTTTATTACAATGGTTGTTCTATTTCTGTGTCTTGTAAAAAAAAGAAAAGATGTATGAGAAATATCACTTGGTACTGTGTATTCTCTGAGTAGCTGGAATGGGATGTGGGCAATCGTTTATACATTTATTAACTGTTTAGGTAATACTTGACAACAAAGCTAGAATAATGGACCACTAATGACTGAATATGAACACTTCGGCTAACATGATCACCAACAGGAAAGGATTCCTGGGCCATTAGTTAAATCTTAATTAAGTCAATGAACTATTAGTTAATGCTAATGCTTGCATTTACGAATGCTTTGCTTTTTGCAAAGCAAAACCTTTATCAATAAAATTGAAGTAAACCCAAACACATTCTGTATGTCCGGTTGCTGTAAATGCGTCTGGCAGTCTGATATGGTTTGTTTCTTTTCACTCGCCATGGCACGGTGAAACTTCATGCTCCAGTACAACAGGGTAACCCTGATATTGAACCCGTGGAGCCGACCGGAGTGTGTTTTTATTCGACGACTGCCATCACAGGAATGCACACCTTGTTACGCACTTTGATATCAAAATTGTTGCTTCCGAACCAAATAACAACAGAGGACCGTCATGCATGGAGGCTGTCCTGTACGGGCCGTGGGACAGCGGCGTTCTCTTTACGAGCTCCGTTGTAAACGCGGCAGAATATATATCGGCGCTATCGGCTCTTTCACGGGCAAATAACACAGGAGCCATAATTGGTTGTTGCTGTTCTAAAACGGCGGGAGATACACAGTGTAAACCGCGGGGGGCCCAGAGTAATGGGCTCTGGCTCGCTGCCCGATGAAATGGCCCCCGGTGTATGGGGGCCTAGGCGGCCCACAGCACTACCCTGTTGTCGTTTGCTTAATGTCTTTATTTATTTTATTAACTTTAGTTTTTTTGTCTTGTTTGTGAAGTGATGCATGGGTGACACCCTGTCACCCCTCAACTCACAAACACGCACACGGACACACACAAACGAGCACACACACATACACACAGGACAGACATTCACACAAATGTAGACACACGCATTGAGCATAACTACGCACAAGACATAGTCACACAAATGCAGACACACACATTCACTCACACACACACACACACACACACACACAATGACACATACACACACACAATCAGTCATGCACACACATGAACTAACACACACACACATACACACACACACACACACACACACGCACACACACACACACACACACACACACACACACACACA
>JAOPUA010000062.1:9197086-9212860 GCA_027122455.1 Trisopterus luscus
ATGGTGTACATCTTGATGTTTATATTGGGTTTATACTGGTTTAAACTGGCTTTATATGGTGTACATCTTGATGTTTAAATTGGGTTCATACTGGTTTAAACTGGCTTTATATGGTGTACATCTTGATGTTTAAATTGGGTTTATACTGGTTTAAACTGGCCTCATATGGTGTACATCTTGATGTTTATATTGGGTTCATGCTGGTTTAAACTGGCTTTATATGGTGTACATCTTGATGTTTATATTGGTTTATACTGAGTTGCACAGTAATTCTGGTTTACACCAGGATACACTGGATTATACTGGATCAGACTGGTTTAAACTGGTCAAACACATCAAAAACAACTTACACGTGTGTGTGTGTGTCTGTGTGTCTGTGTGTGTCTGTGTGTGTGTGCTTTATCTAATGTGTTGTCTGTGTGTGCCTCAGGGCTCTCACACGTCGAAGGGAGAGCGCGGCACCCCCGGCTCCCCCGGTTCGTCGGGCCAGCCTGGAGACAGGGGCCCGCCCGGGTCCCCAGGGTTCGGCCCCCAGGGGCCCCCAGGAGAGAAGGGCGTCCAGGGAGTCTCTGGCAGACCTGGAGGCCCAGGGTCCCCAGGTACCACAACACGCTAACATGCTACGTGCTAACATCCTACACGCTGAAGTGATGTAGCATCTGCGCCCAAATTAGCTGCATCACCGAGCTACGTGCTCAAGATAGAGCACATGGCATAGGGGTGATTCATGACCATGCTACAGAAATCCAGCCCCAAATGTGTGGGCGCAGAAATCAAATGCGATAAGATCCACTGGTGAGCGGAGATACAATGGAAAATTTATTCAAAGTATGCACAAATCGGGGGGTAAAAAAAACAAAGGGAACAAGATGTCCCTGAACCCAACATTATCTATAAAGGGCAGACGTATTTGGAAAAGTATTTAGGTAAATTATACATTTATACACTCACTGCTGTGAAGGCCACTTCCTGGTTTCCGTGCCAACGCCCTCTGTCCCCTCCAGGCTCTAAGGGAGAACCAGGTCTGACGGTGGCGGAGAAGGGTCAGCCCGGACAACGAGGACAGGACGGGGAACCCGGCTTACCTGGACAGCCAGGTACGGAAATGAAGCCACCGCAATTGTACTCCTAAAAGTATTGTTGTGTTATAGTATCGTGCTGTGAGATTGTCCCGTCCCTCCTCCGTTGCCAGGCAGCCCCGGTGGGCCCGGACAGCCCGGTTTCCCAGGGACCCCAGGAACTAAGGGGGACCCCGGACTCCCCGGTATCGGACTCCCAGGACCCCCCGGTGGCAAAGGTTAGGACCGCTCCTGTCCCCCTTTCCCCTTTATTCCTCTTCATCCCCTTCTCAGTCCATGAACATGAGATTTAAACCCTCCTGATTGGCTCAAATCAGTCGACACATTTCAACCTCTCAATTTCCCCCTCTCAACTTTTGTCTGGTTAGTTTTGTCTTAAAGTATCCTATTCTCACCTATCCTATTCTTTCCTTTTCCCCTTATCTCCTTCCTCCCTTGGTCTATCCAGGATTCCCAGGTATTTCCGGCCAGCCGGGAACTCCCGGTGGCGTAGGAAGACCAGGCGTCGACGGACTCCCGGGATCGCCAGGGTTCCCAGGGGCCAAGGTATGGGCCTTGTGGAGACTCCCTACTACAGGATGTGGTGGGATCGGTTCAGGCAGCACCTTCCAACAACAGAAGTACCCACAGTGTTGAACAACAGCACTCAACAGCAAACACTTTAGATAAGGCTTGTTTCCAACACATGTGTTCCCAACACCAGTACAAAACACCAGACAACCGGCTCAGAATGTCATGTACTCACTCGCAGTTGAACCCCCCTGCCCGCTCTTCAATTCTTCATAATAGGAAACACATTTGAATGAATCAAGCAATGCGTTCATGGTTTGGCTTTGGCACCAAACGGGAAGCTGAGGAATCCTTCCTCTTCATTTTCCCAATTAACACTTTGCACGCATGCAGAGAACCCTCTCAGGGCCGGGAAATGATCAGGGAAAACAACACAGTCATCAAAGTTATTCCTGCTGGTTTTTGCTCCCTCTGGGAGCCAGTGAACTGAAGCTGACCGGCGTGCCACTATTTCCGTTCCCATGACCCTCATTTACTACTTCTAATGTGTCCTCCAGGGTGAACCAGGCTTTGGACTTCCCGGCCCCTCTGGTTCTCCAGGGTTCCCCGGGTCTAAGGGACATCCCGGACCCAAGGGAGATTCCGGTTTCCCTGGAAACCCAGGTTCTCCAGGACGATCTGGTTTAGATGGCGGCCCCGGACACAAAGGTCGGGATACCCTACGAAACCATGTCCTCTGAATGAAACTGTGTCCGAACCGTCTGCAGAAGAATGGAGATTAATAGTGACATTTGTTATTTGTTCCATCCCTATAAAGGTAACGCGATCACCCCGTTGTTCTTGGTTAATTTGTACCTCTCTCTCTCTCTCTCTCTCTCTCTCCCTTTCTCTCTCCAGGTGACCCCGGTATTCCTGGCCAGCCGGGTGCTAGAGGCCCCCCAGGATCAATCTCCCTGGGCTCGCAGGGGCTCCAGGGCCCCCCTGGACCCCCAGGCCTCATGGGGACCCCAGGTAACCGACCGTCTGTGGGACTCCATTGAATGCCTTTAACGTGCAATATCTCAACCTTAGAGCCACGTTATAGTAAATACACCTATTTAGATCTTTTCCCATTTGTGTTGCCATACAGATTTCTATGTTTTATACTCTCTACTTATTTATTTATTTACTTATATATGTCTTTTTCCTTTTGCAATTCTATTTTCCTGAGGATTATTGAAGTCTTAACCAACCTTTCCCACCCACCGCCGGTATTCCAGGATTCCCAGGCGCCAACGGTGAAAAGGGAGACCCCGGCCCCCCGGGTCTGGACAGTACCGGTGTGCCGGGAGAAAGAGGATCTCCTGGCTTCTCTGGTTCTCCTGGACTCGCGGGAACCCCAGGACCTCCTGGAGGGCCCGGTCGTGACGGCCTACCTGGACTTCAAGGTACAGATCTCCCACCGTTTACTTTAGCTTAAATTAAATTGCTGAACGGCTGACCAGGCCGCTAGCGAGACCGACCATCAGTTAGCTTTGTGCTAACATCCAAGATGGTCGCAGGGGCTGAGAAAAATGTCTGTCGTTCCTCCAAGCTGGCAACTGAAACAATGAACCGTGTGACTGGGTTCTGATTGGCTACAGGTGTGAAAGGAGACATGGGACCAATGGGATCGCCCGGACCTTCTGGGGGACCCGGAGGTCCTGGGGGACCCGGCTTCTCCGGACCTAAAGGTACACACACACACACACACACACACACACACATACACACACACACACACACACACACACACACACCTACACATACACACCTACACACACCAACACATACACACACAAACCTACACACCCCTACACATACAAACCTACACACACACACACACCTACACACATACACAGCCATGAACCTACAAACCCACACACCTACACACCCACACACATACACACTTGCACACCCACACAGCTCCTCACCACACACCTCCTCCTCCTCTTCCTCCTCCTCTTCCTCCTCCTCCTCCTCCTCCTCCTCCTCCCCCTAGGTGATGACGGTTTCCCTGGAAGGCCGGGGACCCCTGGGTCTTCAGGTGTGAAGGGAGAGAGAGGAGACCCCGGAGTTCAAGGGCCCCCTGGTAGCAGCCTGCCTCCTCAAGCACAGAAGGGCGCCAAGGGAGACTCTGGAATCCCAGGTACGCTGACCACGTTGACGTAGTCTCGGTGGTCATGTGCTGTCGTCACGACGGTGTTCTTTTTCTTGTTGTGGTTCATTTTGGCCCGTCATTCATTTTTTGTTGTTGTTGCGTAATACTTTTTATTACTCACTGTATGTATTGCGCTTGCATTTCATACGCTACTAATAGTGTAGCGTTCACAGTCCATAATGTTCATCAAAACATTGACATTTCTACTACTCATATTTCAATATTAAAGAGTCGTGTCATCTTTTGCTGATTTAAAAACTTCAGTATTTCTGTTGTGGGTACATCTGGGACTAGTAAATCTGACATTTTTCTGGGCCCTGTTCCCATGGTAACATTTTGACATGCAACATGTGTCCGTCTCCTGCGTGACTCCAGGTTTATCGGGCGCCCCAGGCCAGAAGGGAATCGCTGGTATACCAGGTGACCCTGGACTGTCCGGCGTGGACGGTCGCCCTGGGTTACCAGGACCCCCAGGTGAGGGTGGTCTCTTTTCAGTTATTGTGAGGAAAAAAAAAACAACATAATTTCACCACCAGGTTTGAAGTGCATTAGCACCAGCTGTAAGGTTTATTCACCTACCAACCACAAACCATTTCTAAATCCACCCATTTGTGGGGGGGGGGGGGGCACAAGTCCAGATCTTTAACAGGATAGATCTGACTGGCAGCTGGAACAGTCCGCTGGGTAGACTGGTCGGTTTATCTATCAACAGCATATCATACAGCTGAGGTGGACGTGTGATGCAAAAGACATAGTTTGAAGGGTTCTTCTGATTGCGACATCAACATCAAGGTGGTCGCAGGTTGCCCTGAAGTTAAAAAGCATGAGGACGCGAAGGAGGTTTTCTTACGTGTTGTGTTGCTTTCAGGTCCCAAGGGAGATTCTGGCATCCCCGGCCCCTCTGCTGGCCCTGGAGCTCCGGGACTGAAAGGAAGCATGGGAGAGATGGGATTCCCAGGTGCGCTTGAATGCCTCGCGGAAAAACCACAACACACCACTTTCGTGATAAAAAAAAAGTGTGATCAGCAGTGAAATCACACCCCTTTTATAACATGATAAATCACACCCCTGTCCCCATTAAAACTCAACTACCATTACCAAATCAGTGTTTAGCCACACCCCATTTATAATTTGGTGCCTTTTTTGCTTGCCTTTTTTGCTTTTTCGCTATGAATTTTGGAACAAATGGCGTCATCGCAGGTAGTCTAATAATCCCAGTGGTTGAAGATGAGCGCTGTTACTTAAATTCTCAGAGAACATTGAACTTATTCTACCAGAATACTTCGACCTCATACAGTATAAACACCTCACTGTTTATCCATAGCTCACACTCACCTCTGGCTTACGTTTAATGCTGTGGCGTTTGCTGTTGTCGTCGCATGGTCATGATCATCACAGGACCTTCGGGACAGAAGGGAGGGCCAGGTCAGCCCGGTCGTTCCGGACCCTCGGGACAGCCCGGTGTGCCAGGGTTCCCCGGAAGCAAGGGTGACCCCGGCTCCACTGGAGTGGGACAGCCAGGTGGTCCTGGAATTAAGGTGCGGGATTGGAGCACTGAGGTTCTGAAGATCTTTGAACCCAGAACCCACCCCATTGTTTAGATCCGGTTTAACTGGTCTTACTATGTGTGACGATGGTGTGACTTTGAATGAACATTACACACAAATTCAAAATCAAGCAAGTGCCACAAACGTGTCATGCTTATGTCTTTCAATGTGGTCCCATCGAGGTCCACTTTGGAAGTAAGTGTTCAATCATTTAAGTGCTTACCTCTGGGAGATTTTATTTTATATTGTTACCTGAAATAAGACAACATTGTATCAGTAGTAAGACTGTCCCCCTGGATAGAAGTAGGATCGAGGGTTGACCAGATCATTTGTTTAAATTGATCGATACTCTCCCCCCCTCCCCCCTCTCCCCTCCCAGGGTGATCCAGGCCAGCCTGGGTTCCCAGGGAGTCCAGGTCAGAAGGGGAACCCCGGTGGACCAGGTCTCCCAGGGATACCAGGCGGGCCAGGCTCCAAGGGAGACCCTGGCCTCCCCGGCTTCCAAGGTAAGACCCTCTCTATACCTGCGGTTTTCCCCCTTTGAATCCACTAGCTGACCCAGTGGATGGCTAGTGGTTTGATCAAAATCAAAGGCCCGTTTGGCCCCGGAGACCTAGCTTAAAAGCCAGCGTTCACATTCCTGAACCCAAATCAAGGGACCTAAGTGGGCTCCCGAGCCACAGATTGGGCAACACTTAATCATCGCCATGCTAAACCCTTGCTGTTCGACGTCTTTTCCAGGTTCTCCTGGTATTCCCGGTCCCAAAGGTCTGGACGGCGGTCCAGGTGGCCCCGGGGCCAATGGGGCCCCAGGTAGACCCGGAGAGTCTGGTCGCCCCGGAGGCCCAGGGTTGCCAGGAGACAAGGGTCAGGCAGGTCGTGACGGAATCCCCGGGCCAGCCGGCACCAAGGGAGAAGCAGGTGGGTCTGGTGACAAGTAATGCAAAGTAACGTAGAGTAACTTAAAGTAACGTGGAGTAGTGTAAAGTAACATTATCGTAGAGTAGTGTAGTGTAAAGTAACATTATTGTAAAGTAAAATTATCGTAAAGTAACAGTGTTGTAATGAAAGTTTACGCAAAGTATCGTTAATTGGTATAATGTATGATTGTGGTTTGACATAAAAGGAGAAGGCAATGCAATTACCATTTCTTCTCATTGGCTTCCGCTCTCAGGTCTTCCTGGTTATGGTGGACCTGGAGTTCCCGGTATTCCTGGAGGGCCAGGTAGGAACACACACATACATATTGATGCTAATATTTTGAAGATCAACTTTCTTGTGTATTATATGTTACATTGGAAACTCTTTTAATTCTTATTAAGATCCAGTACACACATTTCCCATCTAGGATAAATAAAGGACATCTTATTTTATATAATTGTTATATATTTTAATACTGGTTGATTCTAGTATACACAGGGTTTAGAATAAAAAAGTCCAGTTAATTCCTTGCTAAAACCAGACATATTCTCTCTCTGCAGGTGCAAAGGGAGACCCTGGTCTTCCCGGACCCTCTGGTAGTCCTGGGTTCCCCGGACCCAAGGGAGATGGTGGCTTCCCAGGCCTCCCAGGACCCCAAGGCAACAGCGGACCCCCGGGTGCCCCGGGATCAGCCCATCAGGGCCCCAAGGGAGGCCGCGGTGCCCCTGGACCCCCGGGACGAGGAGGTACGTGGTGGAGATTCAAAGATACTCCATATATACCTGAGTGATAGGTTGCTGCCTGGTTTAGTCACCCGTCTGGTTCAAAGACCTGGTTGGGTTAAACGTCTGGTTTACCTGTCTGGTTAAAACAGCTGGTTACCGGTCTGGGCTAAACAGCTGGTTACCGGTCTGGGTCAATCAGCTGATTACCGGTCTGGTTTAAACAGCTGGTTATCTATCTGGTTTAAACAGCTGATTACCGGTCTGGTTTAAACAGCTGGTTATCTATCTGGTTTAAACACCTAGTTTACCTGTCTGGTTCACCTGTCTAGCTCACCTGTTTGTTTAATGGCATAATGTGTCCCGTATGGGAGTAGCTTACACGTATGAAACCAGTTCAAACCAGGCAGCAACGGCGCTCAGGTCCCACCGACCCTGTGTGTGTGAATGCCGTGCACGCTGAAATCAGACGCTGAGCATGAGATGACGTAGGGCCAATCGCAGGCCTGGGAAATATTCCCTCCTCACCAACCCAACGTCCAATCACAGAGCACCCTAGCTACGTCGTCATGGAAACCATGCACTGTCCACCACCAACCACTTCCTCCCCGGATAGGAAATCGGTCAGGTGTGCACCAACCAATCACTGTCCGTTACCGGGGGAGTTCTGACCACGCCCCTCGACGACCACAGCATGGGTTTCCTCTCTTTGCCCCACTTGCATTTGTCATCTGTTCCTTCCCTTATCCCATCCAACCATCTCTTCATCCATCCATCTCTTCATCCATCCATCTCTTCATCCAACCATCTCTTCATCCATCCATCTCTTCATCCAACCATCTATCTTTCATCCATCTTTCATCCATGTCCATTCATCCATTCGTCATGGCACTTAGTTTGTTTTGGTTGATTTGTTAACATTCACAAAATGGAACAATTTTATGAAACAAAATGATTGTGAGCTACGGTAATGCAGGGTTGGGGTTGTCTCAGCTGTTGCTAGGCAGGTTAAGTGTCTCAAAAATCACCTGCATGGACCGTCCGAAACCAAATGAGAAGCCTGGAACAATGCTGGGCCACATTGTCTTACACACAGTTACACTTAGTCCAATCAAACACATTCAAACACATTCAAAGGTTCCCAAATAATCCCAATAAAATCATTGATTAACTTAGTAACATTTGGCCAACCGTTTGACCAGTCAAAACAATACATTTTGAATGGTTGGCTTACTAAGTTACAATCTCTATCATTTACATTTTTCTCAAATTATTTCATTCATTTCAGCATGTGTATAGTGTACCATGTATGTTAGTACCGACCAGCCCTGTTTCAGGCTTGCCACACACATGACCAGGTGGCCTAAGTGCCGTTTGTGGACTAGGGAGTAAAAAAACAGAAAAACACTGTGTCATTTTACCTCCTGTTTCCTGTGGCTTGGCCCCACCCACCTACGGTGTGGCCACGCCTCTCCTCGGCTGATGACTCATGCATCCGGCCAATCGCAGGTCCCCAAGGTATCAACGACTTGGATGTCCAAGCTCCTACTGCACGTGCACCTTTAAAAATGAATTATTATTTTAGGACTCACGTGTTCTAGAACGTTGATTGTTCACCACATTCTGGAATCAACTTTCCATCTTAAGAACTATGATCCGAATTCTTAGTTCGGCTGAATCGACTGCAACTTACTCAAGACTTTCACTTTCTGTTTAACTGTTCACTGTAATCTAACCTCCTTTTCTCTCACTTTTCTCATGCACTCTCTGACTCAAAAAGTAAGCATCTTTAATCAAAAAAACTTTTAAAGGAATGGAAAAAAGTTTGCCAGCACAATCAGCACATTATTAATGAAGACACTTTTTTTACACTTTTTACTCAATTTCACAACTAACTCACCAGAAATAATCATTGCTTTTTTTATTCTTAAAATTGATATTACATGCTAAAACCAAGGTATGTTAACATTTTTTATTAACTGCAAAACTGTGGGAAAGTGCACCCATTCGCGCTAGCAACCTCTGACCCATGATAAACATAACATAGCCTAGCATAGCATATGACAGCAATCGCATATTATTCCAATATTATATTGACAGATAATACCAAAGTATATTCCCCATTAGAGCTAGACAAACGTTTACAATATTATTTGTTTAATTTGCCTATTTATAGTATTGCTAGTTGTCAGCAAGTATGCCTAAGCTAAGTTGCTAAGCTAACTCCAGCTTCTAACCGTCTTCTTTTTCCCCCTTTTTGCTGCCGTCCCGGCTCTGCTATTCCCTGGGATTCTGGGAATCGTAGGTCTGGCAGGTTAGACAACAGTGGTTTGAAGGTTTTTACGTGTTATGTTGTGATCAACCATGTTTTACTGGTACTTTTTGGGGAGAATGCGGTTTGAGAAGGTTTGTGACGTTTAAACAGCTCTGTAACTCACAGAGTTTGGGAAGAATTCACTTCGCTACCAAAAAAAAATCGACAGAAATCGTCGTACAAAAACTCTTGTCTCCACTCTTGACTGAGTATTGTCAACCCAAAACAAATGCCACTTAATTCAATAAATATTATGAAGTCAACACATTTATAAATACATGCATTCTGAAATTGAGTGCATGGTACAGCAATGGATCCTGGACCCTTGAGATTTCTCAGGTTCAGAGTTTCGAATCATCGTCACACGTTCCGTGATATGCTGTGGTCCCCTATGGTCAAGTGCTGCCTCCGTCGTATACAGACATCTGGACCATTGAAACGGACATACTCTCCACTGCTGCACTGCTCTTATTGCTCTCTCCGAGTTTTATTTTGTTTGTTTGGTTGGAGAGTATATTTAATCAAAGATAAATATTTAATATATATATTTTTTAATTTAAATATCCCAAATGATATATAGGCCTATATATATATATGTATAGTAGTACTTTATAATAATACATTCATGTGTACCGTACTGTACGAAAACAATAAATAAAAGAGCCTGTAACCCTATAATGACCTTTGACCCTTTGTGCACGCCAAGGCGCTCCTGGTCCGGAGGGTCCTCGCGGTCCGGGAGGCAGCGGTGGCCTCAAGGGAGATAAGGGAATTGCTGGTGTTCCCGGTCAACCTGGATTCCCAGGAGCCAAGGGAGAGTCCGGCACCCCCGGATTCCCGGTAGGTTCTGTTTCTGAAAAAAATAAAAAATAATAATAATAATCGTCCCCGTTCAGACTTTAACAATTGTAATGTTTGAATTTGCTTATGCCTCTATTTTCCTCTATTTTGCGTATCATGTGACTAGGGTTCGTCCGGACTTCCTGGTCCCTCAGGTCTCAAGGGAGACATCGGCCTTCCTGGCGTTCCAGGTTTCCCTGGTAGGTCAAGCCCCCTAAATCGATTATGTAAATATTACTTCCCGTTTAGCATTGCTTCACTCCCCGTCTGTGTTTTCCAGGACCCAAGGGAGATAGTGGCGTTCCTGGTTCCTCCGGTCAACCCGGAGCGCCTGGTGATATGGGACCCGAGGGTGAGTTAAACTGTTCAACTGCTGTCAACCAATAGCCAAGGAACTGTTAACTAGAAAAGTTAAGATGAAGCACTACAAAAGTACAGATATTAATTAGGTAAATAAACAAAACAAACATTATCCCTATTCTAAAGCTTCATTCGTATAGAAAAGGCGTTAGAATAAAAAGTTAAAAGGTCAACCTGATTTGATTATACCTTTCATGTGACCTTTGTGTAACCTTTGACCCCCAGGACCCCCCGGAGACCCCGGTTCAGCGCCCACCGTTCCGGTGAAGGGAGCGCAGGGAAACCCAGGCCCTCCGGGTCTTAACGGAGGACGGGGAGCCCCCGGACCCCCCGGCCTGGAAGGGCTCTCAGGTTAGCCATGGATGCTAGCTCACGATGCTAGCTGACGATAGATGGCGCTCAGCCACCAGGTTCAACAGGGCAGCAGAAATGAGTCCAATTCACATGACATTTTAGTCAAATTAGTAAGGTAATTTAACATTTGTGTTTACAATTATCAAAGACATTAGATGTAACTTTCTGTACACATTTATAATTTCACGAGTATGTAATCTCTTGATCTGGATGTAGATAAAATAGCAGTCATGTTGACGCTGATATTATGTGGGGCAGGATAGTCTAGTGGTGTTGAGCTCCAAGCTGGAAGGCACTGGGTTGGAATCCCAATATCCGCAACTTGTAAGCATTAAGCAAGACTCCCCCGTAACGCAACTTGCTTGTAATGATAAATATATCAAAAAGCTACATTTTGGATTAAGCTTTTTTTTTCTTTTTTCTAATCGACTAACTAGCAAACTGGCCAAGACAGTGGAGTAGATGAGAGCTACTCCGTCATCCCTACCAGGACAAATTAGGTTTTTATAAAGCACAATGAAACCATGTGAAGATCTAGCCCCCTTACCCACTCTCCCCCTCAGGCGCTCCGGGTAACCCAGGGGATCCCGGACCCGAGGGACCGCCAGGCTTCAGCGGCGTTCCCGGGAGGAAGGGAGACCCCGGACCAGCAGGACAGCCAGGTGAGTGACCTCCCAGAACCCATACAGTCACTGGTACCGTCTCAATATCCATGACCGATACCATCACTGGTACCGTCACAACATCCATGACCGATACCATCACTGGTACCGTCACAACATCCATGACCGATATCATCGCTGGTACGGTCACAACATCCATGACGTTTCTGCATTTTTCACTTCACAATCCCCCTGGTACAAACAGCCCACCACCCCCTCCCGTGGTAGTTATTTTTGACTCTAAGATATGTTTTTTTTTATTATTACCCGCCATTTTGTTTTTTGTGTGCTGCTGGTCCAACTTGATTCCCCATTGGAGTAAAGTAGCCACCATAATCTAACCCTAATCTAATGTGACCTTCTGCACTATAATACCATTGTCTACTCGGACGTGACGTACACATGTAATCCAACATCCATTAAACCCAATCTGAGCCAATCTAACACCCGTCACCCGTATCTCTGTGACCCCCAGGTCAGCGTGGGTACCCCGGCCCCCCCGGTTCCGACGGTCCGCAGGGACAGCCCGGGACCCCTGGCTCGGCGTCCACCGCCCACGGCTTCCTCATCACCCGCCACAGCCAGGGCCAGGACGTCCCATTCTGCCCCGACGGAACCAGCCTCATCTACGACGGCTACTCCCTGCTGTACGTGCAGGGCAACGAGCGCGCCCACGGACAGGACCTGGGTGAGTCGCCCGGAGGAGAGGGAGGAGACGACGGGGAGGGAGCAGCGATGGGCGGGAATGTGACTCCTGATCATCTCCTCCTCCACTTTCACTTTCACTCCTCCTCCTCTTCCTCCCCCTCTACTACCCCTCCTTCTTCTACCACCACCTCCGCTCCTCTCTTCCTCCTCCACCTGTCTCTCCACTCCTCTCTCCTTCTCCTCGTCTTCTTCCCCCTCCTCCTCCTTCCACCACCTGCTGCTGCTCTCCCCACTCCCTCCTCCACCCGCCTCACTCTCCCCTCGTCCTCCCCCTCCCTCCCCCCCTCCAGGTACGGCTGGCAGCTGTCTGAGGAGGTTCAGCACCATGCCCTTCATGTTCTGCAACATCAACAACGTCTGCAACTTCGCCTCCCGCAACGACTACTCCTATTGGCTGTCCACACCCGAGCCCATGCCCATGTCCATGGACCCCATCACTGGGGAGGGCATCAAACCCTTCATCAGCAGGTGGGACTAGTAGGAGCAGTACTAGTGGAACTAGTGGTAGTACTAGTATTGTATAGTGATGGTCTTAGTCACCATGCCCCCATGGACCCTGTCACCGGAGAGGGACTCAAGCCCCATATGAATACTAGTTGTTGTTTGGTAGAACTACTTACGTCACACCCTACACTAGCAGGTAGTACTAGTCTTAGTAGTGCTAGTAGTTATACTCGGAGGAGTATAGTAGTACTACTAACATCCAACCCTACAACACCCTACGAGTACTAGTAGTACTAGTAGTAGAATAATAGTACTATTTAAGTTAAACCCTACGTCAGCAATCAGCAGGTTGTACTAGTATTACTAGTAGAAGCTAGTAGTACTAGTACTATTAGAATATATTAGCACAAACGTCAAACCCTAGACCAGCAGGTAGTATTACTTACATCAAGCCCTACGCCAGCAACGTAATCTGCAAAGAAGTAGTACTAGCAGAAGTAACCTAGCCCTACATCCGACATCAAGTTTGAATTCGTGCGCGTTCCAAATCATACTCTCATACTATAAGTGTGTGTCTTCCAGGTGTTCAGTGTGTGAGGCTCCGGCCATGACGATTGCAGTCCACTCCCAGACGATCCAGATCCCCAGCTGCCCTGCCAGCTGGGAGGCCCTGTGGATCGGTTACTCCTTCATGATGGTACCCCCACCACTGCACTAGTACACATTAGACCCATCAGAAGCCCAGTACAAAGCAGCCGTAGCACACACTCACAAACCAGCTTAGTTAGTAACAAGTTACTGTATTCATTCAGCAGACGCTTTTATCCAAAAGCTACATTTTTTTCAAACCTCTCTTCTTCCTCTCTCCCCAACCTCTTCCTTCTCCTCTTCCTCGTTCCCCCTCTCTTTCTCCACCTCCTCTCCTCCCCCCACTCTCCTCCTCCTCCTCTTCTTTCCCCCTGCTCTCTTCCTCCTCCTCCTCCCCTTCCTCTTTTCCATCCTCCTCCTCCTCCTCTCCCTCTCCATCTCCAACTCCCCCCCCCCCCAGCACACCAGTGCAGGAGCAGAGGGCTCCGGCCAGGCGCTGGCCTCCCCCGGCTCCTGCCTGGAGGAGTTCCGCAGTGCTCCCTTCATCGAGTGCCACGGCCGGGGAACCTGCAACTACTTTGGCAACTCCTACAGCTTCTGGCTGGCCACCGTAGACACCAACGAGATGTTCAGGTGAGAGACGGGGGTCACGTGACACTGACGTCACCAATAGGTTGAAACCCTCTGTAACTTTTGAATTATGTAGTGATTTACCGTTTAGTTATTTTAACTGTAAGCTAGTTTGGCTTTTACCCAAAGCGAGTGATAGTGGATTCAGAAACATTTCATTAAGGATCAGGTGTCTACAGCTAGGCTGTGGATATTGGGGGTTCATATCCAGCATCTTCTGCCAGTGAATAAAGCACCCTAGCTCGTAGACTATCCTGCCCCCTTTACACATGTCATCATAGAAATATCAGTTAAGACCTATAAACATACTCCCTCCATCTCTGACCCCTGACCTTTGACATTTGACCCACACAGGAAGCCCCAGTCTGAGACTCTGAAGGCAGGAAACCTGCGGACACGTGTCAGTCGCTGCGTTGTCTGCATGAAGAGGACGTAACGGAACACGGCGTCACACTAGACACGCCCCCTTTCCCTGGCCACGCCCCCTTCCACAACCACAAAAATAAGCTGATTGGTTGACGAGGAGCATTGGGAAGGTGGGGCGAGGCTGGGTGGGTGGTGACCCATTGTGTGTCACCAGAGTGACGATGTTCGATTCCAATGGTGCAGTGTGGTTATTTTTTTTTTCTGAGGAAAAAAACGAAAACTTAACTAAATCTTAAACTTTGGTGCTACTGTGAGACACAGCATAAAAAAAATGCAAATGACAGCCACAAATCAATCTATAGTTAATGGTTATTTTTTATTTCTTAAATAAATGTACCTCAAATAACGCAGTACAAATATCCACAGAACAAGGTGTCTGGAAACTGTCTGAGAAACTTAAGTGCTTTCACACTCCTCTCGTCTTCTTAAAATGGAGAGAACCAAATCCTTCTCTTCCTCTTTTCACTTAAATCACCTTGTTCAAATATTTCGCGAAATGTTCCCCTTTCTCTTGTTCATTCATTGACTATCCTCCTTTTTTAACCCTCTTTCTTTCTTTTCATTATTTGACTAAGGAGTGGATGCTTTTCACGGTCTCACATCCGCACACTTTGAACTTCGGAACATCCAAGAATAAGAGATGCACTGACGCTTAGCTCTTCCGTTTTACCATTGACAGCGTTTTATTTTCTCTCTCTCATCACTTTCTCTCTCTAACGCTCTCCCTCTCTCTCTGTCGTTCGCTTCGCGCAGTTTTTACATTTCATTTGATGGTACTAACAAAATACATGGATCACTTTACTAATAACGCCCTATGATTTACTTCCTCTTATTTTTTGTAAGTAATATAATGTGTATATTGTGTACAACACCTTTTTACTGTAGTATTTTAGGTCGGAATCGGTACTAGGTATTTGTGATAAAAAAATAATAGATTCTGGGTATTTTTCTTTTTTAGCTTGCTCGCTCATTCGCTCTCTCGCTCACTTGCATACATAACACACACGCACACACACACATGCACACACACTTGCATGCAAACACACACACCTGCATGCATAACCCATTCATTGGCATCTGCTCATGAACAGTGACTCAAAAGTTGTACAAAGTGAGGCGCTTACAAATGAAACAGTATTTTATATAGAAATTAATAAATATATATTTGAAAGGTATATTGACTTTATTTGGCAGTTGTGACACGGCCGATCACTTACAAAACCACAAAAAGGTAGACACAGGACAAGTGGTTGTCAAAGTCTTCAGAATCACTATGGGAGCTTTTTCTTTATAAAAAACGCTTAGCTTTGGGCGTGAGGACCGATCTAGGGAGACACTGAAACGGTTTTGTTGGTTGTCTCACCAACCTGTAGCAGTTTTCTTCAAACCCAGGTCTTGCTTTCCAAACCACTCTAATGGAAAATAAATCAAATTAATATGCCCCCCCCCCCCCTCCACACACACACACACACACACACACCCCTCAAAAT
>JAOPUA010000062.1:10015559-10025764 GCA_027122455.1 Trisopterus luscus
GGTGTCCTCGCGCTCTCTCTGTCTTCCTCCCCGTCCCCCGTCCCCCTCCCTCCCCTTCAGGAACTGTTCGTCGGACTGGAGGTCTTTTACTTTTCTTCTTCGTCACACGTGCAACACTTCCTTCGTTCCCTGGCGGGACTCCCTGCTGCGACGTGACGACATCGCCGTTGTCTTTCCCTGCAAGTCTCCTTGACCTTTTCCTCGGACTTGACCTGTTCTCCTCGTTCTCCTCTTCCGTCCTCTTGTCGTCAGTCTGACACTTCCTCCGCTCCCTGGTGGGACTCTGGGGCGCAGCGACCCGACCATCTTTGGCGGAGGCGTCGTCGTCCGCTGGACGTCCCCTCGACCGTCTCGCCGACCTCGCCGTGCGCGGACCCGGCGTGTCGGACAACGCCGCAATCTCTCCGGGCCCGGACTCTTCGTCTCCCGGCGCGGTGGTCCTCCGTCGGTGCCGCTTCAGGGGGCTCAGCGTTTCGCTACGGTTCCTCCGCCGGGGGCTGGCCCCGGGAGCCTCCTCGGAGGTCATCGCCGTCTCCCTCTCCCCGGTTTTGCTCGTATCCCAATTTCCCGTTCGCCGTTTGGGTGTTAAACCGGATCTTGCAGTCGCTGTAGTTTTGACCCTTAAATCTCTGAATGTGAAATTGTCAATTTCCTTATCCTTCTCTTTCTCTGTGGGGAGTCGAGTGTGTGTCTTCTTTCTGGTCGGACGGATTGACCCTGGGTTAGCACAAGGGATTGCCATGGTGCATAATTCAGAGCCTGAGAGAAGCACCTTGGCCGACCTCCCTCGCCCTCGCAGGGATTTCTCTGGGGTGTTGTTGAGGCTGCTAGCCTCTCCGGGAGCTTGTGTAACAAACCTCTCTTTTCCATCTTGTGCGGTGCCTAGTCCATGCTCGTTTTCGTCCAGAAAAAGACTTGCAGTCCCGTTTTTGCCTGAGGAGGAGGATGATGACATTGTCTTGGACTTGGACAGAGCCCGCCTTGGACCACGTCTTCTATGAGTACTGCAGGTGTTGGACGTCTGACATGTCAGATGGATTTTCAGATCTCCGGGTGCGGTCACAGTCTCTAACGTTCCTCCCTCGTCTAGTGGCCAAAGCCTTCTGCTTATTTTCCGTAACGATTTAGCTCTTTTCATTGGGCTGGCAGTCTTAATTCGGTCACCCTCCTTCCGACTTTTCATCTCTCCTCTCCCAGGACACGATGGGGACGAGGTGGGACTGCCCTTCCTTGCGGCTCCCTCGTGTGTTTCGCACGCCCGTTTACTTGCATGTGTGTCGCCAGCGACGGTGTCTTTCTCTTCTCCCACGTCCTGCCTACCTTCAGACGTCCTGCTTCTCCTCCTCGCCCTGGTCAGGGGTCCTGAAAGCAAACGGTCTGGCTCCCCATCCGGGTCGCGGGGCGGGGGCTGTTCCCCCGGTGAGAGGGATGCAGCCAGCGGCGCCCGGCTCTCTGACGGATCACCGGCGTGAGCGGCTGAAAGGGGAGAAGGCGCCCCGGCACTGGGACTGCCGGGGGACGCGGGCGGGGTGGGTGAGCGGCAGTACAGGTATTTGTTCACGAACGTGACCATCGTTGGAAGCAATTCATCGTCGCACTTCGGCGTGATGGTGTCGTAAAAGTGCTCCCAGCGAAATTCCAAAACCTCTTCTCCGTCCAGGGTCTCTGGTCCATGATCTGGGATCTGCACAAACGGATTCACGAAATGTACAATGTGAAACTAAATATAATGTTACTACACTCGGTTAGCCTCACACACACTCAATAACCACTTGGAAAAAAAAATTATATTGTTCCCATGGCAACCAGACCTGAGGGACGAAAAAGGGGTCCGCTATCTCAGTGTGGCCCTGGTACCCCACGTCGGCCAGGGTCTCCAGGTCCGGGGTGGAATGCCAGGGTGTGGACCCCCAGGTGCTGCTCCTCGGTGTGTCCCAGCCGGCCACCTCCACCACGCCCCGGTCATCTCCTGCGGTCGTCCTCGCTATCTGATCTTTGGCGGTGTGTGACGTTAGACGAGAGAAGAAGAACACGCCAAAGATTATTATTTAACTGATTTAATCAGATTAAACTAACCATCAGGGGCTATCAGAACCTTCTGATGACTACATGATTGAATTACCCCCCCCCCCCCGAGGTGATACAATGAAGTATCTGTCTTCATTAAGCATTATTCTGAAGGGCCAAGACTGGGTGCGTGTGTGTGTGTGTGCGTGTGCATGTGCGTGCGTGTGCGTGTGTGTGTGTGTGTGAGCGTGTTAAAAGACATGCACTTTTAAACACGAGACACACTGACCCTGACCTTTGGACCCTGATTGCGCTGCGTTCGGTTCCCTCTCCGTTCCTGCAGTGTGCTCCTTATTGACCTTTGACCTGTCCCTGAGAAACCTAGCAGACTCACCTGACATCTGGCTGAAGTCTGGCTGAAGGCCCGAATTGTAGCTGGTGGTGAAGACGGGTCCCACCAGACTGAGACCAAATTCAAAAGCCCCTTCGGTTCCCGGGCTTGGGTCCTCCGTCTCGGTCTCCTCGGCCGTCCCCAGGGAGAGGACTCCTGGGCAGAACAGCTCGAGGTCCCTGCCTTGGTCGTCGGGACGATCGTTTGCGTGTGGTTCTTCAGCCTCCCTGACGCTCGGGGAGACGGGTGCCCGCTCCGAGAGGAGAGGATCGCAGACCAGGGTTCTGGGCGGTTGAGCCACAGATTTTTGCCAACCCTCCCGGTCGTCCTCCGATCCGGACTGATCACTGCCGTCACGGGGGGCGTCGTGGCCCAGCGTGGGCCACAACGGGGCCGGCGTGGCCGACGCTGACTCTGGAGCCCAGGGAGGAGCCCAGCCGGCGTCCTGTGCCGGCGTATTGGTGTGGTTACCGTTAAGGACAACCTCAGCCAGGGAACCTGCACTGTCCGTCTCTGAAACGGCACCGTCGTCACTGGGAGAGTGTATGCACTCGGGTGTATGCATCTGCTGAATATCTGCTTGAAACGTCTGGAGAGCGGAAACAAACGATTCCACATTTGTGGTGGTGGGTTATCTTTCGTCCTATACGTCTGTCTGCGCCCCACAGGCATCTTGGCCCATTCCTCAGGGCTACTGGGAACTGCAAACAGTGGTATTAGAAAACCTATACTGGTTCTTAAACTTTTGTTTCTTACTGGTTCAATTCAATTTGATCTGTATAGCCCTTATTCAATTAAATTCAAAGCACTTTATTCATCCCCAAGGGGAAATGAAATGACCCAAAGAGCAGCATATTCCACTATACAAAGTACATCGTACTTAATCGCCTTAATCAGGTACAGTCTCAAAGGGCTTAACGGGCCATACATTTATGACACTTACTTTTGTTGCCAACGCTCTAAAGATTACCAGTATCTATAGGGTGCTGGCAACCCACCAAGGGGCAACGGTGACAATCAAACGACAATCAAAGTGCAACTGACATCACCTCTCCGTGCTCTGATCCAATCAGCACCGTCGGCTCTGGGGACTCCAGGTACGCCACGTCCAGTATGGAGCCCACCTTGGGCCAACACCAACGGTTCTTATCAGCACCAACAGACCCACGCGACTACATAAACAATGGCTTTCATCACTCTTTTAAATTGAAGTTTGGGATAGCAGTGGGGCTGTGAAGGGAGGGAGCGTTGGACTTTGCAATCACACTTTAAGAAGAGGGTAGACTGTTAACAGTCATGTGAAATGTACTAATATATGGGGGTAAACCTGGGGGATCTAGGGGTTAATGTTGAAAGCCAACAGGTGAAATTCTGAAAATTCTTAAAGTGAAATTCTCAAAAATGAAAAGCAATGCTGTCTTGTAAATGAGAACGCGTTCATTATTTGAGTAATGGAGTGGTAATGTGATGCATGCGATCTGCTTTGATCTACCATGGAGACAAAGTCCTCGTCCCTGACCAATTCATCAAGGTACTCCATGAACCTGCGACTCCATGTCTCTTCCTCGGGTTCCTCCTCTTCTTCATCTTCGTACTCGCTGAACAAGTCTCCACTGACTTCTCCGTCCAGGGTCTCTGATCCATGATCTGGGATCTGCACAAACAGATTCAAGTACTGTACTCAATGTGCAATGTAAAACCAAACATAATTTTACTACACTTGGTTGGCCTCATTTTTGCCCAAAAGACATGAAATAACCACTGGGGAAAAAAATAAATGGTCTATTGTTCCCATCGCAACCAGACCTGCGACACGAAAAAGGGGTCCGCTATCTCAGTGTGGCCCTGGTACCCCACGTCGGCCAGGGTCTCCAGGTCCGGGGTGGAATGCCAGGGTGTGGACCCCCAGGTGCTGCTCCTCGGTGTGTCCCAGCCGGCCACCTCCACCACGCCCCGGTCATCTCCTGCGGTCGTCCTCGCTATCTGATCTTTGGCGGTGTGTGACGTTAGACGAGAGAAGAAGAACACGCCAAAGATTATTATTTAACTGATTTAATCAGATTAAACTAACCATCAGGGGCTATCAGAACCTTCTGATGACTACATGATTGAATTACCCCCCCCCCCCCGAGGTGATACAATGAAGTATCTGTCTTCATTAAGCATTATTCTGAAGGGCCAAGACTGGGTGCGTGTGTGTGTGTGTGCGTGTGCATGTGCGTGCGTGTGCGTGTGTGTGTGTGTGTGAGCGTGTTAAAAGACATGCACTTTTAAACACGAGACACACTGACCCTGACCTTTGGACCCTGATTGCGCTGCGTTCGGTTCCCTCTCCGTTCCTGCAGTGTGCTCCTTATTGACCTTTGACCTGTCCCTGAGAAACCTAGCAGACTCACCTGACATCTGGCTGAAGTCTGGCTGAAGGCCTGAATTATAGCTGTTATAGCGGGTAAAGATTGGTCCCACCAGACTGAGATCAGAATCTGGTTCCTCCTCCATCGCCGGAGAATAAGAGGAATACGACGGCAGGAACACGGCAGTTGGTGGTACGGTGGACCCCAAAGGCCAGGACGAGCAGCCAAAACCTGGGATAGGAGGTTCCCCCGACCAGGGTGGTCCCAGAGCACCAGGGAAACACGTCCGTGGTTTGCTCGCCGGCATCTCAACGACGGGAGCCCCGCCGAGGGTCCGATGCTCCCCTGGGCGTAGAGCTGGAGTCCAGGCCCGCTGGTATTCTGTTGGTCGTGCTGAGGGAAGGCCGAGGGGCCACCATAAGGGACGTACGCAGGGCGTCCTTGGGAACCAGTCCGTTAACCAGTCCCATCTCTGTGGGGACCATAACAGAGATGGTTCCGATGCGGTACTTGTGTAGCCTGGATCAGTCAGAGTGTAGGGACACAGGCGCCACCCAGAATAATGTGCTCGTGGTTCTCGTAGTGTGTCTGGTTCGGCCATGTCCATCCAGAGAGGTCTGGTGGCTGCTTGGAGACTCATGGTAAATATCTTCTGTTGCGTTTGTTTCTGTTTGAAGAAAATTTTTGTTGAATAGACTGCATGTTTGATCAGTTGTTTAAAATTAATGTTATTCTTATAAAATAAAATTGGGCTATTGCAACCATTTAACTTGATTGAATTCCTAAACGGGGATTACCTATTTGCATTTCATGATTGCTTTAATTTTGTTTAATTTTGAACCATATCATTAAACAAGTCATACTTTAGATTGGTCAATCTGACATTTGGACTGAATATTAGCTTGTAATTTGTTAATAGTACAAAAAAACATTAATTATACATTAATTACAATTACAATTACATACAAACATTAAATATATTTTAATAAGCTAAGAGAATGCTGACTTAGACCATTTAAATAAATCAAAATGTCTTACCTTTGCGAATGTATCAATAGCATTAATCACGAATGAATGTTTTGCATCATTTATCAATGTTTCAAAAATAAACTTATTGACTCCTCTGTGTGCGTCATTACTCAACATTCTAACCGGAGGCGAATATTATGTACATCATAAAATACATTGTTGTGATACTCTTGTCTTGTTAAAATCGCTTGACCAGACGAAGTTATTTTATATATATATTACAATTAAAATATTATAATCTATTTTTTCCTAATTCCTTCTTCATATTGGGCTTCACGTGATCCCGGATATCCGGTCTGTGTTTGTGCGCTTCTGGTAACCGAGTGCTCCACGTGTTTTGCGAAGACGACCATCGCCAGTTTATACTTCAATCATCCGAGCTTTTAAAGTTACACTTTGTGTAAACTTTGTTCCTCCCAAGATGTTCCTGCAGTTTTATCTGAATGAAAGCGGCACCAGAGTCTACACTCTGAAGGTAAATGGATTCACTTATTACCTGCTACTAATGAAACGGTTCGACCAGTCTGCTAACACACATGTACACAACATTAGGCTGGAGGTTCGATGTGGCTCACCGCTTGTGATCTGCGGTGTTTCAGAGCATATAACCTCAGTCTGCTTGTGGCATCGGTCCCCCAAACCAAACGTTGGACGTTATTCATGAAATGAAAGAATGGCTATTGAAGAAAAATCGTTTAACGCCGACTAGATCATGTGGATGAAACCGTAATTTCATCAAAAATTCTAAAATTGTTTTTGATCAAATAATAATCGATGTGATGTATTGTTTTGGGAAGTACCGATGCGAGAAAAAAAAGTGAGTGTCTATGCCTCTACTTAGTCTCTGATTTTGAAATGCTTGTTTGTCTTCCCTAGAAAACGGACCTCTTGGGCAAGCCCACCAGCTCGGCCCATCCGGCCCGCTTCTCGCCGGACGACAAGTTCTCCAGGCACCGTGTGACCGTGAAGAAACGCTTCGGCCTGCTGCTCACCCAGCAGCCGCGACCCATCCTGTAAACCCCGGCTGGCGACACAGAGGGGCCCCATCCTGTAAAGGGGCCCCCGGAGGAGACCGGACGACATCATGATAAAGGACATTGTGGACTTTGACCGCAGAAGATGCGTTTACTGGAGGCGCCCCACAAGATCCTTCCCCGTTGGAGTGTTGATAAACCCATCTTTAGCCAACGTTAGATTGTGATTTTCTTGTTTTTATTACTCAACAAGTTGGTCTAGTCCAATGCAGTTGACTCCAGTGATTGTTTTATTTTGTGTGACTTACCAACACAACCCAAATCAAAATGACCTATTTCGATTTTTTTGTTCATAGGGTTGGTGAATTTCGGTGAGAGACGGGCCGTTTTATTTGTGGTTGTTTTTACTTTCATCTGTGTTAGACATTCAAATGTTGGACCGTTTAACTTTGTTTCATCCCTCCTGTGTAAATAAAGTTTTTTGTATAGTCAACGAACATTTATAAACACCCAGCGTTTTAATATAACCTTAATTCCCCGTAACCATACATTTGGTTTGGACTATTTTAGTTTTTTGAGTTTACTCAAATCAAACAAAAAAATAAATACTGTAACCGCATCTGACCCGCGCCACAGATGGACGGCCATGACGCATGCGCAGCGAGGAAACAGGGAGTGTGTTATAGTGGTGGGTTTCATGATTCGTTTGACTGAATCATTTCGCTAAGAAGAGTCGTTCGTTCGTTCTCATTTCCGGTAGCGGTGAATCAGGGTTCTCGGTCACTGAGTCGGTCAGACTCGGGGCCCCTCCCTCGTTCTCGTTCTCAAACGAATCACGATCGTGCAATGGTGAAAACGGTCAACAATCAACACAACATTAACTAAGTCACTTTTTAGCTGAGGAGATCTTCATGTTCGGAATCGGGATGTTCTTGCCCGGCTGGCTCACCTTGCTGCTCAGCCAGGCGACTCGCAAGTCTCCCAGCTCGTGGGTGGATCTGGGAGTCGAGTCTCAGCGAACGAACGGTGCGAACTGAGACGGGGAATCAGGTCGGCTCGTTCGTGCTAAAGAGTCGTTCGTTCGCACTGGTTCGTTCGCGAACGAGCCATCACTACTGTGTTACGCGCCGCTCGCCCCGCTCTGTTATGTTGGACACAAAGTGCCGACAGTATCTGGGTGTCACGCCAGTCCTTCCCAGATGTGACCCAAAAGGCCAACAATGACAGATGTCTGCATAAATACGAACTTCAGGTACGTGTTATCACCGCGGTGGTGACGGGCCGCCATGCGGGGCGTGTATATTTAGGGAATGCTGTCAGTGGGAGCCCGGCGGAGGGGAGCACGCTAGCCTAGCCGCACAATACACCGCTGCTGGAGGTCTCCGTGGACTGTTGTAATCCAAAATCTGCGTGTGACATGAATGGGAAAGCGCACCGTGTCCAGTCTGGCTCTGTGATCGTGTTATAAACCACAGCCGGTGTGAGCGAAGCGCGCCCGGCGAGCACGGATAATAAGGCGATGTTGACGCGCATGCCGCAGGTCTTTGTGTCAGAGAGGACGGCATGTTTCTCCTGACCACAACACCGTCCACATCGCTATATCTTTATGTCAGGAGTTTGGTGTGTTGCGTCAACACGGCTTCCTTAATTGGCTTATGATGGGTCGCATGTAAGCCAAGAAGCATGAACGTTACACATAACTGATGTGCTATAATTGCTGGGACACCGCTAGTACAATCAAAAACGCCAGTATGTATATCTTTGTAGAACTATAGTCTATATTGATGAAAGCGCCATCGCACTTGTCGATGTTCAACCATGTTCAACCCACGAATCCCGCCGGATCGATATGGACCGATCGCAGATATTGACCAGAAGTCCAGCTGTCACACGGCCCACTACATTACTTATGGCTATTTATGAGGAGCGTCCGATTGGTTACTGGCCAACCGGTACACGTTACTGCATGTATCCAGAGATAAACCAGTTCAAGAGTCGTTGGCGTGAGAAGAACTGGTGTGTATGGACGGTGCGTTGTTTTTGCGCTTCTGCAAACAGACGCACGCCCCTCCGCCCTCATAAAGGGACACCCTGGGCTGAGGGGATGAAAGGCGACTCCCGTCCAAACCTCAGTGTATTTATCCACTGCCCGCTTCTGACCGAGGAGCAGTTTGTGTGAGAACAGGATTGAGCTGCCTCGCCTCCGCAACTATAGCAGCCCAACCGGTTGGAACCGCTCTTAAATAATAATTAAATTATGAACTCCACCAAAGGAAGACCAAAAAAATAAAGCTCCAGTTCTCGCTCGGGGTGAATATTCACTCGGTTAACGTTCATCGTTATACATGGGCCCACAATAATGGACACTAAACAATGGTTATTGTTTGACAGGCGTGATGAATTTTAGCGGAAATATGCGGGGAATGCGCTCATGTGGCTTGTGCTGCTGACGTAGTATTTATCCACGTGTGTGAGAACTGGACGCACCGATGCGCCTCCCCTGTGTGGATGAAACGCATCAGACGAATCGGATCATGAAACGTGTCGTTTGGAAACGTTCAAGTGGTGGATCATTAGTGAAATCTTCTACTGGTGAACACTTCAAAGCAGATTAGTTAATTTAAACAGCACAGGATTCTGTCGCAAGACCTGAGTTAGAGTGCTGGTGAACAGTAACCTGCAGCTTATCTCCGGCTTTGAATTTTAAAGACAGCCTCTGCTCTGTTTTGTGTCCTTTTTGTCCCATTTCTTTTCTGTTTCTTTTCTTTAATTCCCAATCTTTTGTCCTCTTGACTGTATTGTACCACGCTGATCCTCTGTTTCTGGCCTTTGTGCTTCACGACTCCCCTTGGTTAGAGAGTGGCCAACGATAACCACATACAGTACAGTCCGTATCCAGGAGGCCTTTGTCCATTCTACACTGAAACTATAGTATTTGGTAGTCTAGCCAAAGTCCGGTATGTAGTTGGTGTTACTTCACTTTCCACCTTGATAATGTGATCAGTGCACACATAAATCATTGCAGTACCAGCCACACATAAGGAAGCAGTTTAACCTGTGGTCATCAAAACACGCGACGTCGCCACAGTTAGTACAACAAACACCTTTGGCAGTGTACCCAGTACAGGGATCAGTTACCCAGGGCTAGAACGCATCCACGGTGGTACCCAGGGTGTATAGCTTACGGTGGCCTTCCCCACCTGTTTGAGAAACAAAGCGGCTTCTTCGATGAGGATGCGCCGTCCCAGGGTAGAACCTTCTAGAACCCGTCTTAACATCATCATGGTTACCCGGGGGACAGCCTAACAACCTAGACTAGCGTCCATCAGGCTAGCCCTCCCGACGTCGCCTGGCCTCGGGCCCTAGGCTAACCTGGCTCGGCTTGGCCTCCCCTATATCCTAGTGTAGCCTAGTGTAGCCTAGCACTGTAGCCCCCCTCCCATCTCCCCC
>JAOPUA010000062.1:10101392-10114290 GCA_027122455.1 Trisopterus luscus
TCGTTTTTAACGAAGTTAAAATCATCAGTGAGAGCATTTTTTAGCTCGGCCCTAATAATAACCGAGAGGTCTGTCTTTAGAGAGGAGATTATGTCCGCTTTCAGGCCCTCGGAATCCATTTCTGGCTCTGGCTCGATCGTCTGCTCACCGCTGAACCGCGGTGGCTTCGGGCCTAGCGCTCGTAGAGCCGCTATATTTATATTTACGAAGCTTGGTCCCCATAAAGGTACTTACACGGTTCAAACTTGCTCCAAAGTGTGTCGGTTATAGTAATGAATTAAAATTGCAACAAATTATCAGAAAGTGCGCTTTAAAATAATATTTTAAGAAAAGTTCGGCAGGAGCTCAACACTGTACGTCTTACTCCATCGCCTGCTCACTAGCGCCCCCCCCCCATCTGATGTTTTGCCTGGGATTGTGTTGTGACTGTTGTGTACTGTGTTTCAATGGTTTTGTCGTGCTCGCCTGTGTTGCGGTGTTATTGCTGTTGTGCGATGCGTAAGGACACTTTTGAGTGTGGATCATTGTTTTTGAAACATTACACACCCTAAAAATATGAACTTGAAACTTACTTGGAAATAACCAAAAAAAAAATGTCTCTGAATAACTGCTATGAAAAAAAGATTTTAAACAGAATATAGAGACCAGGTCAAGTCAAGTCACGTTTATTTATATAGCACACTTAACAAACAGCAGTTGACCCCAAGTGCCTCCCAGTATAAAATCAGATTTATTACAAAGGGATAATCAAGTGACAAAGCAGTCACTATAAAAAGTAACGTAACACGGAATCACCTGTTATTTTACCACTCTTCAATTCTTCTGCGTTTCCTCTTGTCACGCACTTTGTTTGTGTCGCAGCGTTGCGTGACAAAGCGCTGACGGTCTGACCCCGTTTGTTTTCAGCCCAGGAAGAAGAGGGACAAGCTCCAGATGAAGCCCATCCGGGTCGCCACCGCCACGGAGCACGGCTCGCTGAGCGTCAAGGTGTCGGGCCACGACATGACGGTGGTGGAGCACTACACCCAGTACATCCACAACCTCTGCAACCGGCTTGGCGTCAGGGTGTCCGAAAGGTTCGCACTTCAAATTTAAATTCTGTTTGTTGAAGCCCTTAATCACAGGCACAGTCTCAAAGGGCTTAACAGGCCATGAGGATGATATCACGATAAGGAATGGACAGTTATGGCCAACCAAACAACATGGTGCTGAAGAGAGGGCTCATTTAAAGCTTTCTTTCCAAATCCAGTAGCTGCGTCGTTGTTAAAGGTGACCTATTATGCCACCAGGTGTGAGTGTGATAAGCCGTTACCGCCATGCCGTTTTGAAAATCTGCCTCTTCTGACATCAACAAGTAGGCGTGTCCACCTGGATGTGTGCTGGATAGATCCGTCTACCTGCCAGTGGGACTGTAGCGAACGTCGCTCATCTGTCCGTCACACATCTAGGTGGACACGCCCACTTGTGATGTCGGAAGAGGCAGATTTTCAAAGCGGCTCATAACGGCTAATCACACTCACACCTGGTGGTATGATACATCCCCATTTGTCGACACGAAAATGTGACGGTTCCGTTTTGGTTCCCCGTGCAGCTACGCTTTACCGACCAAGAGCACAGAGGTCATGCTGATGCAGGAGCAAGGTACCAAGATGTACATCGACGCCGTCCTAAAGACCCATGAGAGGATCGTCCAGGTGGGTTTCAAAAAGCTTATCAAACGAAGGGCGGTGACTAGGGCTGCTCGATTATGGAGAAAAATCTGCTCGATTAAAATCGAAATCGCGATCAAAATTCGATGAATTGCACAGCCCTAGCGGTGACTCTGTCTCCCTGTTGTAGATCAGAAGCATGACCGCCACCTTGTGCCCCACCTTCATGGACGTAGTTCTCCAGAACCAACCGGAAGGCGTTCAGCTCTCAGTGAAGGAGGTGAGTGTGCACACGTCCAACCCAGTATCCTTTTTATCGTCTGGGAGTGGGAACACCCCTAACCCCACCACTGTCCCGCCCTCTGTGAGTGTCCTCGTTCATGTGTTATATTGGCCGTTGAGGAGGACCTCTTTTTTTTAAAGGGGACATATCATACCACCAGGTGTGAGTGTGATCACAAGCCGTTTTGAAAGTCTGGCTCTTCTGACATCACAAGTGGGCGTGTCCACCCAGATGTGTGACGGATAGATGAGCAACGTTTGCTACCGTCCACTACCGTACATCTAGGTCGACACGCCCACTAGTGATGTCAGAAGAGGCCGATTTCCAAAACGGCTTGTAACGGCTGATCACACCCACGCCAGGTGGCATAACATTGGGACCTTTAACCGAGCGCTAACGGCCGCTGTGCTGATCCTCCCCCTTCAGCACGTGGAGAGGGACTTCCTGGAGCGCTTCAAGGCGCGTCCTCAGCTGGAGGGTCTCATGGCGCAGGTGAACCAGCGGGACTGACCGTCCGGCGGGGCATCCCCCAGTCACCCGGTAACCGCCTCAGCAAAATGAAATCCCAGTGTTCCCGCCGTTCCTCCTTCCCTCCTGCACCCCATGTTGTTCTGAGCCGCTTGTACCAACGACGGCGATGTAATGATTATGACTAGTTGTGATATTTGAATAAATTGTACTGACTCCCATAACTATGGTTCCCATGAGTCGTCTGTGGCGCTAGGCTTCTACGTGTCCGCAGTACCTTACATTTCGTACGGCCCTAGGGAGGTCCGACCGGCGTTTAGAACCCAGGTGACCGTTGGGTGTATGAGGCCAGTCGGCACTGATTGGTTCAATTCCCCTTTCCTTTTTGGAAAACCTTGTGACCGGGTCCTAGAGGGTCTTCATAGCTTACCCGGGAATCGTCTGGCCGCGGCTAGCACAGCTCTGATGAAGGGCCTTCCTTGAATGAGTGCGGTGCACAAACACAGGTTCTCTGGGCCGCGGATTTGGCTTCCTGATCTCAGAAATAACTTTAGGGGTGTGTTTTTACTGTTAGGAATTTGTAGTCGCCTTACCAAAGTGCCTTGCGTAGACATTTTTCACATACACCATGGCTGTGATTGCCACGATAATATAATAAATCTATAAAGCTATATAAAGACATTGGACTGACTTGTATGTAACAAAACTGAACTACATAATCATATTTTTTTAAGTGATGAAGACCGTTGCTGCCTGTTGTGTGACTTGATTGGTTGGTTCCTAACATATTATAGTATGATTTGTAATTATTTGTTGCGTTCAAATGTATTGGCACCCGCTATAAAAAGATCTAGCCCCCTGTAGCTCCCGCAGTCATAATTCTTTGGCGCTGCTACTGGGTACAAGGCAGACATTGGAGTTTCAAACCTTGCGGTTTGCCATCTGCTCAAATCTAATTACTCATCTATTCAGAAAGAACATATTTTTGGTTTAACTCCTATTTAGAGTATAGCAGTGTGCCAGCGTCACATGCAGATCAAAATATAAACTTTTCACACGTAATTTCAATGAGAAAAGGATTTAATGTTTACAATTATTATTTAGAGAAAAAAGAATTACATGACATAATTGATTAGAAAATGTATTATCTGCTTACATAACAACTGAATTGCAATTGTGGTACAAAATGACATTCAAACAATAATCGAAGGAAAATGTTATACATTTTTTGTCTAACTCCTATTTTTAGCAGTGTGCCAGCGTCACATGCAGATCAAAATATAAACTTTTCACACGTAATTTCAATGAGAAAAGGATTTAATGTTTACAATTATTATTTAGAGAAAAAAGAATTACATGACATAATTGATTAGAAAATGTATTATCTGCTTACATAACAACTGAATTGCAATTGTGGTACAAAATGACATTCAAACAATAATCGAAGGAAAATGTTATACATTTTTTGTCTAACTCCTATTTTTAGCAGTGTGCCAGCGTCACATGCAGATCAAAATATAAACTATCTTCACACGTAAATTCAATGAGAGTAAGATGTAATATTTAAAATGAAAAACTATTATTTAGAGAAAAATCTATCCATAGCATAATTCCTAATTCAAGAAAACAAATTATTTGCTAGACTTCAAAACCAAAAAACATTCTAACATTCTAACACAACTAACATTCAAGCAATAATCTAAAATAATGTTGGTTTTTGTGGGGGACTGTTGGTTCAGGTCTCCGCGGTCAGCCCCCATGTTTGGCTTATCACCGGAGAACACCTGCATGGGTGATCAGAACAATTCTTACAAGAAATATACAGTTAAAACTTTTCTTCTATTTTCTGAACAGATAAATGAACCTCCCCGTCAACATGAATGCTGACTTGATATGTAAACATTTCAACCAAAAATTCTAACCTGTTATCGCCTCCTCATCTAATATCCTCCTTAATGTTGTAGGCTGTAGGGCCTTTGATGGTGAATCCAAGGTCAAAGGACACTTTCCCAGATTTCCAGGGAGCAAGGTGGGGAGACGCCACAGACAGCTGTATTTCTTCGTCCCCCACAGTGGTGTACACTTTGCAACAACGGACCTCTCCACAGACTCTGACTTTGTTTCCATCACTTGTTTTAAGATAAAGGAGGGGTAGAAGGTACCTGGACCTGAAATATCTCTTGTGTGTTTTGTGGAAGGAGGACTTGATGTTTTCGACCATAGTTTTCAAGTTCAACCTTGGTTCTTGTGTGTCATTCTGCCAGGTCTCATGAAGCAAACGGAGCTGCGTTTCTGTAGGTCCTTCTCCAAGACCCTCCGGCAAGGCCTCACCTGTGTAATCTTTAAAGCATTTTCTGGCCTCCCTCAAAACATTATCTCGGTCTCCTTCTTTGAAGCTCTTTTTTGAGTAACTCAGTAATTTGTTAATGAATCTTGCTCTTTCTTTTATCCGTTCAGGGAGAGGGGATATAAGATTTTGATATTCCCAAGATTTGTTTTCTTTGATGGCTACCGATTTTATAATATCCTTCGAACCAAAGAGCGTGTTTGCAACCTGCAAGTAAGCAAATTTCGGCATGTAGTTAAAGAAGTTTGACTGTTGGCTCAAATCACTGTCATCACACAAATCGTCACTGTTCTCTTGTTTCTCTCCTGCAAGACGCTCTCCTTTTTCAAATGCTTCAAAGGCTTTCTTTGCTAAATCAAATACTTCAGGCAAGGTCTTTGGGTTAGACCTCAGCACCTTCACTTTTTTGTTCAAAAAGTGTTTGTAAACTTGTCCCAATGTGTCAGCCATAAAGGAGTTGGCAGGAGCGTTTTCTATAGCTTTCTCTGCCCATTTCTCTGCATTAATGAAGTCTTCATTCTTTAGGTAGTAGAAACGAGAAAGCACCTGGGGGTACTGTCCCATCTTAGGAAACTTTTTGACTGCCTCAGTTAAAACCAACAAACAACTGTCTTTCCCAGTTGCAGCATTACCAGCCATAATGTCCAAAATCAATCTGGAGAATTCCTGATTTTTTCCAGAATTATCATTTTGTCGTTTGATGAGCAGATATTTAATGAACTGAGATGTTATGGTATTTAGGTCCTCAGTGCATTCTTTCAGCAAGGTTAGTGCCGTGTCCCTTCTGTTCACACGTGCATCATGCAAGAACTGAGTGCCTTGCTCTGCTATCATTGGATGAGCCATGCGGAGGACCTGTTGTCCAACACTGCCATTGGACTTGTAGCTGACCATCAGGTGACTGAAAGGATTCATTGTCTCTTCAAACCTACTGAGTAATTTGTCAAAGGAAATCTTTGGAAAAAAAGAGCCTGGGACGTAGCTGTTCAATAGGCACAGGCAAGCAGTAAGCTGGAGGGCACGATTTGGGACTGGAGGCCTGCAATCTGTTGTTTTGAAAACATCACATGCGCGTCTGACGTAGTCTTGGGAGAAATTGTTGAGCATAATGTTGAAGCCATGGAACTCTGAACTCTTCTCCTCGGTGTACTCGTCGTTAAGCCACTTTTTTTTGTCATCAAATGTATTTTTCTCGTTATCAGTGAGTTTGTTGCCAAGGTAGACGACATCAGGGTGTTGATCGTTGATGTGGGCAACCCTCACACAGTTAAGTATGACAAAGACCGCTTTATCTGAATCAATCTTCCTTTTAGCAAGTTCCGCCACAAAACTCTCTCGGAGAGTGTTTACGTTTTCATCCTGCACCAACAGAAGCACCGTCTTATGGTCGTTGCCAGCAATGTAGAGATCAACCACAGCGGTCGGGATCAGCGACCGCTGTGAGATGGGGTCGACTAGAACAGCACACTTGAATGATTTTCTGAAGTCCCAGAGAAGCTGCATGGCCAATGTGGTACCACCACTCCCTGGCATGTGGTTTAAAATTACTTTAGATTTCTTCTTATTGATCTGTTTATAAAGTTGTTCATACCCATCCCGTTTAATGAAACAGGATGGGTGTGTTTTGTCTTCATTTTTTTCAGCAAGGTAGAAATTCAGCCATTGGGGTGGAGCCCCGCAGTAAAAGTTGACTTCTGTTTGTCGTTCAATATGAGGGTCGATGGTTTCTCCTTCAAAGGCATCTTTTTCAAGAATGTCCAGGATTGTCATCTTTGTTCTCACTTCATTCCTAGTAAGGGAACAGGAAGGAAAGAGACATTTGTTTCTTGCCTTTGTTTTGATACAATACATTTAGTTAGGTAACAGAAGAAAATATGTCTAATTATTCCTTACCTGTAGGCCGTACCTACTGCCAAGCTGCTCTGTCCAATTGGATGGCTGTGAAGAAGGTGCACCTGTGAATGAAGTACTTGACTTTATATAGATCCAGGTGACGCCCGCTGAAACTGACAGGAATGCAGGATCAGTCATTTCGAAACCTAACCTAGGACGTTGGTATTTTAACCCTTCCTACATATTTTATGATTGACTGGTTACACAATCAATTTCATTTCCTCCACACCAAAACAGACAAGCTGTCATGGAAAGTTTAATTCCTGGGTTGGTGGTTGGCTCATAAACATGCTGTTATCATTCTTTGGAACTGGTTTCCTGACAGGTCCTCTGTTGTTCAGCTTGTGTCACCTGTGGCTTTTCAACAAAAGAGATGTTCAATATGCACACCTCCACAATAGAGATGACCCAAAGATTTGACATGGATTGAACTCGATAACAAACTGGCTCACTTTTCCTCATTCCTTTCTGAGTGTAAATAAGGCACTTTATTTTTCCGTCACATTTCTTTCTGACAGTAGTTCATAAGGACAGTAGCAAGGTGTCAAATTAACCCAGAAAACATAGCAGGATTGATGAAGCTTTGTCTTTCCTGCAGACTTCCATCCCAATGTCAACGTGTCTAAGTTGTAAATGTTTTTCAATCTTTTAAGCCGATATCAAGAAAGGTGTAGGACATGTTTTATGTAATGTTACAAACATACTGAAGATTTGCAATGGGCATGCAACTTTTGGCCTGCAATATATATTTATAGGTATTATTAAACATACAGCTCAAAACTACAATGTGTCAAAGATCTATTGTGATACTCTGGAGTCACCTGCCAAGAACCAGAAATATGACCGCATTCAAATATGCTACAGAAACAAGTATACTAGAATAATAAAGTAGTATAGTAGTAATAGTTATTTGAATCAGTTTTACTACCCCTGTACAATGTGCAATGTGGCCAGTAAAATGTAAAAATCTATACATCGATTTAAATTCAAAGACGACTGCTCCAGACACCACAATCGGTTAGCAAATATATTTTAATATATAATATAATATTTATATTCAGATTAGCACAATGACAAAACAGCATTTCAGTTCAGTCTCATTTAAACCATGATAGGTAAGCCACACCAGAAGGACTTTGTTTAACAATGTACATCATAATAACACGTTTTAAAGGCGTAAAATACATCTTTGAATTTATTCTCTTTCAATGAAACCCATTTAAACAGGTGTTGAGCCTGTTGGCATGGCCTCCAGTGGGTTAATGTAGAAGAGTTTGACAAACGTAAAAGCTTGAGGATGCATTAACTGAGCTGTTGCAGATTTTCTTTTAAAGAATGACCAACTGAGACACACAATCTGACCACTTCACAACGAAAACAAAAGACATCACTTGACCACATGTTTTTATTTGTCTTCCCAATGACATTACTAGTGACATTACGTGTGACTTGCCTGACAGGTGACTTGCAAAACATAACAAGCAAATTTGAACAGCATGGGATTGATGGATTTCAATCTAAATTCAAGTGTTAAATATTTTCTAATGTCCACAATTCAACAATTCAACAGTAGAATATGTTTTCATATCCCCATGACAGTATTTGAAATATGTTTTAACATCCCCATTGCAAGTGTTGAAATATGTTTTATTGTCCCCATTACAAGAATTGTCGCTTTGACGGATACAATTAAAAAAATTCTCCCAAGGAGAAATAATCGTTATGAATCATGTATGCTTGACTTGGCCCAGATTTTTGAGATAATTGCATTTTCATTAAAAATCTAAGTCATTTAGGGCACAAAGTACTTTTTACCGGATGACTGGAAACAGTTTAAGTTAACCCCTTATAATCAATCCGACAGAATGTACCAGCTGTCCTCTTAGAGTTCTGTCCAACACACATTAACCCAACAACCAAAGCGATCCATCTATCCATCAAGCAATTTATCAATGTTGGGTATCAATTGATCAATCTTTTAGACACCACTGCACAACCAATGATCAAAGTCTCTGGTCAGTTGTCAACATTACCTCTACGGTCTACTGCTTGGAAAACAAGATGCACTGAAACGGGAGGCTTTAAACAATGGCATTGACAAAATAGATTGTTCAATGTACACACCACCAAAGCAGAGATTACCCAACATGGTGAATTCAAAACAAAATGGCCCCTTTTTTGTAAGAGAAATGTCATCGTCATTTCATCCAAAATGTACATTGAACACTAAACCTTCTCTTTCCATCACTTCCTACTTATAGTGGTTATAGTGGTTAAGACCAGCAGCTAGTTGAACAATGTTAACCTCATTCATGACCCTCACAAAATCCCAACACAAGACAACTCTAATCACGATACCTCTACTATTTAACAGCATTCTGTGCAAGACCTGCCATGTTTGATAATGTATTTATCCCGTCCAACACCTCCTCTTTAAACTGTAAGCAAATCGCTAAAATCAAACCTCAGGGACCAGTCATATATAATATAGGAAGTGACATCACCTGCCACTGACTGAGCCACTCAAAACACATTGTATTTTTCTTTCCTCCTATCGTTCTCTCCTGAGCCTTCATGAAACCTTGTGACACAAGTCTTTAATATTCTATATTTAAAATCCTCGTACAACCAAAAACTCAGCTCAACTGGCTGTGAACTGTGAATCTCATGTGTTTTTAACCTGGTTTTCTCTATCTATATCCAACTAGTTTAGGGTTCATCATCATTTCTTTAAAATACTGTAGGAATAGCAACTGGTCAATTGGTACCAAGAAAAAAAGAAACCGCTGTAAACCAAACCCATGCTTCCAAATACACTAGCTGTTAGTAACCACAATCAACTGATGTTGCATAGCGTCACTTTGTACCCCACTGTTAACACCTCAACCTTAACCGAGAGAACACCCGGTGAACACTCACACGATGCAAGAGGATAATGCATAATGATACGATAGAACGATGATGACTGATTAGCGCTGTAGCCTGACTGCTCTTAATTCAAAAGGTTTAACAATGGCGGTCTAATTGTAGATAAGCAAACATGTTTTCATTCCCGTTAATTGTTTTCAGATTAGTGCGCAATCAGGATACCTAAAAATAACATATAGGCATTAAATAAATTAATCAATTACAAAACACACTGATATATATATATATTCACAAACCATTTGTACAATCTAGTCCGAAGGAACAGCATAGCTGTTATGCTAAAGGGGTATGATATTGGTGGATGGGATTTTCTTAGAATCGTTGGTAACTATTGTCATGCTGTGTATAGTTTGAACAATTATATATAGCTCTTAGTTATTGTTGCTATTATGTACTTAGTCAGGATGCACTTGGTACATTGAAATCCAAAATTTTACATTGTTTGCAGCAGATATGTTGATACATTATGTGCATTGGCTGCAGAACAAGACTGAAACAATGGAGAATAAGTCTGGGTAGAGTTCCCATACGCTCAAAGTGGACGTTTGGATGTAGGCTGTATGTGTCTAGACTTGATACACACTAATGCGCAAGCCTGTGTCTGAAAAACATAAACGGCTGTAATTGGATGTCAACGTCTTTGGTTGCGATGTCTCTGTGCATGCTTTTTGCTATCGTACTACAAGCCCTGGCTCTGTGAACATATACGCATTGCACGACACCCTCAACCAATAATAGATGTCGTCCATTAGAATTGAGACTAAAGCGCCCGGATTTTGTGACATCACAAGTGGGAGCGTTGGCCCAGGAGTATGAAGGATAGATCCACCTACCATCCTTCGGGACAGACCACTGAATAGTGCTCTATCGGAGATTGGCCACATACATTTGAAATCACAAGCTGCTATTCAAAAAGCATTTTAAACACATAGAGTAAGATGGAATATAACGACAAATTGAATCCCTTGACCAAACGTCTATGCTCATGCTATGAAATGAAAATAGACGCCTTGGTGTTTGGTTTTGTGAAACCAAGGCAACCCACTGTTCACCAGCAACTGTTGAATTCTTTCTTCTGTTTTACAACAGCAACACCTGTCTCCGACAGGTCATAGCAGTGATTAAAACGACTACTTCTGGTTCGATTCCCTGTTGGGTTGGTGTGACATTGCAGTGGGAGAGTTTTTTAATCAGCAGACGTGGGCAGTACTCTGCTTATAATTCATCAGATTTCTTATGTACATGAAATGTCATAAATACATGCCCTTGACACAATCAGAAACATTTGACTGTAAAACGATACTTGTAATGATGTTTAGGAAAGAAATAGTTAGCTAATTTGTCTCTGCTAAGAAACTGGACATTTAGAGAAATGTGATACTTAATTGAACTTGAAAGTGTCTTAAATGTCTTGGAATTTGATGACTGTTGTTGATGGCATGATTAGTTTGCTATGTTTCCCTTAAATGAATGGATGCACAACTCTTGGAGTGCGTTCTCCATTTATAAAACACAGGAGAAAATAGTTATAGCGGACAGACGACCAGTTTCACCCCGTTGCGTGACAAGTTATAAAACCCTAGTCAATCGATTTAGTGGGTAACTTTTTAACGTAAGCAGAGCAAAAGGCTTCATATACAACATAAACTTAAATGCATAGAAATATAAATCAATTCAAGAGCACAACACAATATATGGCAAGCAATACGGAATACAACATCCCCCGACCACAGCTACTGGGAAGCTTCAAAATAAAAGTCTTGGTCATTGGCACTGAGACAGGTGAAGGTGTGACTGTTGCATATACATACTGAAAGGAACATCTCTTAGGGGGGAGATGCAATCTATGGAGCAAGGTGCCACTTGACCTAACCAGACATGATGCGTTTTTTGCTTGTTTTTCGCATTTAAGTCGCAATGATGTGTAAAATATCAGCTAGATCGTAGCTTAATATAACCGGGGCATGTCTTTAGTCAGTGCTGACCATGAGTGACTTCAATAATGCTATCCCACCTACAAACTGGGAGAGGCATCATCTAACATAACGCTGTGATTTGAATCAATCCATTCTCAAACATGGGACTTTTACACTGAAATAGAGCCGCATTACATCTCTGAGAATCACCCACGTACAACACCGAAGTCCTTCGTTGTCATTCCGGACTTCCAGAATAGATAAACGTACTACTGTCTAAAAAAGTGATTTGATTATTGTTATTATTTTTATTCCCTATTGAGGAATGCGTGCCATGTGTCTGTCAAAGGCAAAACAGGACAACATTGGCCGCAATCTTTGTCACAGTTCTGACAAATTCTCTGTTTGAAAAAACAAACAAACAAACTATGTTGCAGATAAGTTACGTTGCGACGTCTGCTAAGGCTTGACCGCGGGGAGAATATGTGCACAGTGATTCAAACAGCAGTTATCATATTTTAACTTGAACAGTCTTTGCTAGCTATTTGGTTGGTGTCAAGACATCCCACAATGCACCAGGATGGCAAAGTCGGCGGTTTGTAAGCCACTCTTTCACGCGGTACAAGTTCAGTTTAATATTTGAATGTTATGAAGTAACCTCCTTCATGATACACATCCCTCACTCTCCCGTGTGGTGGAAGGTTACTGATTGGATGTTTATTTTCTGTGCAACCAATGACTTGACAAACAGCATTTAGCTGTCCGTGTGTAATGCACACATAATGCAGATATCGTTTTCCAAAATATATTTTTCAAAATAGAATTTGATTACAACCCATGGTCCAGGGTACATATCCAGCTTTATATGGGGAACACATGTATTTCACATTGTTTTTAACATCTTTACATGTTCTTTGTAGAGATACTTTTTATTTTATCTATTTAGAGGTTTCATTTTAATTTAAGTTGGAATTCTCACCTCAATTTACATTTCCCTTTCAGACTCTCTTTCTCTGGACAAGCCTGTAAGGCCATGTATTCGGCCATTTCAATTGGCTAACGTAGTTAGTTTGTGTCATGTTAGGCGTTTCCGTCTGCCAGATTTTTTTCAGTTCTCTTGTCAACACCTTTTCTCTGTGATGTCAAGAGTAAACTCATCTGGTATTTCAAAATGAAAACAAATGATGGTGTTGTTGAGTGCGAAAAAATGGATGTGAGAGGAATTCTCCATCTCAAGCACATGACTTCTGTATCCATGGAGTGACTAAAGGCTCAAGGCAAAGATTGGCTTTAAAAATAGATATATTTTAGAAAAACGTTTTTAAATATTGTCTGATGTCTCATAGGGACTTTTGGAATTATTTTGAACGAGTTCTGAAGGGGCCGAGTTTCCACACAGTTGACACTGTTTTAT
>JAOPUA010000062.1:12233604-12243671 GCA_027122455.1 Trisopterus luscus
GCGCTTCATGTTCGGAATCGGGATGTTGTTGCCCGTCTGGCTTTCATGACGTCTCAGTCCTTGAGTCTTCACCGCTATACACAGTCAGCAAACGAATGGCGACTTGCGACTCAGCGACAAGTGGGCGGAGCTGGGAGTCGAGTCTCGGAGGACGAACGAGACAAACTGAAACGGAGAATGAGGTCGGTTCGTTCATGTTAAAGAGTCGTTCAAACTGATTCGTTCGTGAACGAGCCATCACTAGTCATGAGTAGATATACACTTATACTGACCCACACACACATCCTTTACTCTACCCCACTTTGCTCTCCACTGTGTTCTACTTTACTCTCTACTATCTGTGTTCTACTCTACTCTCTCTCTCTACTACACTATCGCCCTCGGACCTTTGGACAGGCTTTGTGGCCAACCGTTGTCTAGTTCTCTCCACTGAGAGCAGACCTTGTGCACCAACGGGCACCACCGTTGAGCACTCTTTTTGTTTTGTTTGGTTTGGTTTGTTTGTTTTTTTCCACGTATGTCACGGTTTAACTGTTAATAGTTTATGCATATTGATTGTTGGGTTGCAAGCACCAGTAGTTGCCACTAAATAGTTGTAGGTGTACTGGCAGTTCATTTGAATATAGAACTGGGTTGGTGTGTAGTGATTTCATACACCAGTTATATCTGCATTGACCACTTTAATTCTGTGAAAATACACTGTTCACTCGCCCTAGGTAAGTGCAGTATTTTCTAAGTGGAGGCACCGCGCTACAAAATTGTTAATGGCACTAGCTAATGCACAGGAGGGTCAGCTAGCATTTCAGGATCCTGTTGCACCACAGTGTTTGCTCTGTCACATTTCAGTTACCGGTAGCTTTAGACTTTTGCTTATTTCATTTAGCTTGGCATGGCCAGCCAGTGCGAAATGGGTTACATATGGCTAAGGACCCTCTAATCTATTACCTGTTGGCAGCAGGGCTAAGCTTGTGCTGGCTAACACAACCCAACATTAAGGCTCCTCCCCACTAGCCGACAAACACGCCGATTCACAGGTCGTGGAAACAGGGAAATGACGGGGACTCAAGTCGGCTCTGATTGTTGTTTATTGTGGGCGGCAATCACAGACAATTACGGTGACAACAGCCAATGGGAAGATAACAAGCTGCCCATTCCTCATAACGGATCAGATCTCAGATATCTTGAATCAAATATTGACAATCAGACATTAACTCTTTTTTCTCGTCATTTGAAAAGGCTTAAACTGCTGCTTAGCTATTTACGACAGCAGCAAGCCCTTTTGTATCAACCAGGAAAATGCAGGCTTGAAGCGCTGTATAAACAGTTATTTTTAGTAGAAATGTTTACAGCACTCATTAGAGAGGTATCGAAAAATTCAGCAAATGCAAATATACCTGGTGAACATCATTGTTCCTAGTCGCCAAGTGTGGACCACTGACCCGATAGCAAGGCAAGACAGATTGTACAGACCAGTCATAAAGAGTGTACTACCCAAATCGGCCTGTCTTTAAAAGTCTCCTTCTAGGTCCTGATCGCGAGATGAGAGACACTTCTAGAGGCAAATGAGATACTGAAGATGTAGGTTTTAAGTTAAGATTTTAAATTTTCAGCCGATTCAGCCTCCCTGATTACAGGTGGTCGACTGTTCCACAGAAGTCCTCAGTAAGACAACATTCTCTTTCCTGCTCATTCCTTTGTTACTTTTGGGGTTGAAAGGTCTCCAGCTCCTCTAGTACCCCTTTTCCACCAACGCGGTTCCAGTGCTGGTTCGGAGACAGTGCCAATCTCGAACCAGTTCTTGGCTTTTCCACAAAAATAATCCTGGCTCCGGGCCAGACCAACAGGTTCCAACTCAGCACCAACTCCATGCTGGTCCATAAACAAGAACCAGCGACATCTAGCCTACTGGTTTGTGTCATTTTAACGCATTCATTTTAGTGTTAATCCTAACTAGGACAACGGCTTTGTATGTTCTGACGCGCTGACGTGGCTCTAAACCAGCCCTGAGCCCCCTCTGTGGAAAATCCAGCTGGTTCTTGGGTAGTTGGCGTCTAGAACCAACACTGAACCAGCCCAGCACCAGCACCGGGTTTGCGTTGGTGGAAAAGGGGTATAGGAGGACAATATGGAATAATCAAGTCCTTCAGGGAGGACATGGCTAAACCTTGCCGGATTTTATAGGTAAGGAGCACCTTCAATTCGGAGTTGCATTGATTGGAAGCCAGTGGAGATCGGGAGAGAATATGAGTAATGTGGTCAGATTGTTGGGTTCTAGTTAGGAGTCTAGCAAAGGTGTTCTGCAGAAGCTGGAGTTTTTTTCATAGTAGAGTTTGGTCAACTAGAGAACAAGCATTACATCATTTCGTCCAGGCAATATACATGTGTTGATGAGCGTCTCGGCATCTGCTGCAGAAAACCTTGGTTTGATTTGAGCAAGTCTACTACACAGGTTTGACTTTGAATGGTTACAGACACTTGCTGGCTGGTTTGAGTTCGCTGTTGGCCAAGGACAGATTCAGAAAATAAGAAGACGTGGCTATTGTTTAAGGTATCAGTCCTTCTGGATCCTACAGTCATATCATGTTTGTTGTTGTTCAGCCCGTTCTCGATCAGAGACCCATTTCAACCAGTAACACGCATCTACAGATTCCTTCCCCCCTGCATTGGTCAAATAAATTTGAGGGGAAACAAAATTTGTCAAGCTCAAATTTGAGCTCAGCTTCCATCAGACTTTAAATGTCTTAAGTCTGAATTGTGGGACAAGCCTGTGGCTGTGGCATCTGTCACTGTCTCAAAAAATAATAATACCGTACATAGTAATATTGCATGCACCCTAATCTTCATGATGATTATGTATTTATTTCAGTTTGACAGAGCAGAACTTTCTTTAGAATGTAGAGTCTGGTGAATTTGGTTTTCAGTGTGTACGGAAATGGAAACTATGAAACTACTAAGTATTGAGTGTTCCACATTAGTGATCTACTACTGCACATTAAATAGGGGTCCTTATACATTAAAATATAATTATATATGTATATATATATATATATAAACAATGATTTAAGACTGTAAAATAAGGATTATAAGTCAAAAAGGTATAATAATTGGAAAAAATAAAAAAATTATAATTAAGATATTACAAATGATTACCTCTTAACCCTCAACGAATGACCTACCAGCTTTGAGCCACCACTGTGGTGCCAGCTACAGAGACGTTCTTGAATCCTTATTCAGTAACGCTTTACAATAATGGTATACTAATTACAATGAAATAACATTAGTTCAGTGCAGTAATGAGCTTTAACTAAGCCATAACAGTTAACTTATGGTCTAGTAATCATTTACTTGTGGTGTTCATGTAACTTATGGTCTTGTAACTACAGTAATTATGTTAATATTTACTAAGGTATAATTGTATACATTATTCGATAGGGTTAGGCTTAACCCTAACCTTAGCCCTGTTGAATATTGACATTTGAAATTAATACCTTAGTTCACATGAAAACCATTACTAGACCATGAGTTCATGGTTAACGTAGTTAGTGAATTGATAGTCAAATTGGTCTCACTCTGGAGCCCTGCAGTACACTGTCTCCAGAAGTGACATGACTTATTCATGTGTATGCAGTTAATAGAAAACACATATCTGAGCAGTAAACGATACCAGCATTTTGATTAAAGCGATTGACAACAGAAATCCGATATCTACTTCAAATAATGTATGTGCATAAAGCATCAGAAAAATATTTTCATCGAACCCTTCATTTTCAATCAAGTATTGATTTCCATCTGTTCCTTCCCGCTGATTGAACGGTGAACTATGTAGCCACGTGGTGACCATCACCCTACACACAGAACGCTGCGTTGCAGCTGCAGGAAGCTGCAGGAAGCTATGGTGTTTCAGACTTTGAGAGAGTACAAACTACACAAAACAAAATAAGAGTGTTTAATAATGCTCATTTTTGCTTAGAAGTAAATGGAATGGAATTAGAGCACATAGTTGACCTCTGAACAAACATTCAGAGGTCGTTCAGAGGAGCCTATACGCTAGTACAGTGATGGACATCTCGTATCGCTGGGTTCCCTGCACAGGCTCCATCTGAGGGTGCTCAGCATGAGGGTCTCCTGGTAAACCTGGTGAATTAGCTGATCGTCTCACATATATCCCCCGCCCGCATCATACACCACATTTGCTGGCTAGATGATCTTCATGTTGTATGTCAGAGGCTATTTAAATGCAGTGCATGGATGATGGGGGATAGGTTGTGAAAGCAGTTATATATATTGTCTGGAGTGGTAGGGTTGTTCTACCGTCCAGCCATTAGTCAGAGCTGGAAAACATACATTTTCTGTATACTTTCATTTGAAAAAAAATCCTATGAATGTTTTATTCATAGAGTTTGAGTCAAGAATGCAGAATGCATTCCAATTCTGCACCAACCTCTGTTATTTGTGGTCAAACAAACATGAGTTTAGAGAAAGATGCCCGCCTTGAACTCATTGAAAACTGAAATGTTAAATGTTTTCTGTATGCTCCCCTGAATCATTCCTCTAGCATACAGACTTCCACTGAACCCAACAGTAAACAGCTTCAAAAGGAGTGGCCGGAATAATGGAAGGAGCAGGCATAGATAGATGGATAGATATGTTTATAGATAGATTGGTTTGGTTAATTGATGGATGACGGATGGATGGAAGTCTATAACTGAATGGAGGTAAAGGAATGTAACTTTAACCCAAGAATATTTACACTTACAATCCAAGACATTCTGAATTGGATTACAATCCAAGTTGCAGGGAGCTCTCTAAACCCTTTAATGAGTACTGCCAGCCAGAAACCTTCCCTAATTAGTTGCCATGTGTTTGCTTTCCACACCGTTATGCACAGTTAATCACTGTAGCCAATCACAGTGACTGAGTGTGTGTGTGTGTGTGTGTGTGTGTGAAGGAAAAAACTACTTATAATATTGTTAAGCAAGAAAGCTGGAATTTATTCAGTCAAATAAAATTCTGAGAACCATGAAGTTTGTGTATGACCAAATTCTCAAACGGAATCAGCGCAACAGAACTTAACCTTTCTTATATTTGATACCATTTCCGTAATATTTTTGAATAGTTTAGTATTCTCTTCTTTACTTTGTCTATCATATGTGAAGTTTCTTCAAGGCAGAATTAGAGATGCACATCTCAAAGATTAAGGAAATTGCCTGAGGATTGATGAGGAGAGAGAGAGAGAGAGAGAGAGAGAGAGAGAGAGAGAGAGAGAGAGAGAGAATAAGAGAGAATAAGAGAGATAGAAAGACAAGCAGAGAGGGAGGGGCAGAGTCATAAGGAGAGTGAGGGAGAGTAAGAAGGAGAGAAAGAGAAAAGCTGTCGAGTGAATTATTTTTGTGAAGGCATCCTACCCCCCTGGCATTCACTTGCCTGTATTATAAGACTTGTACATCGTGAAATCACATCTCAATGATCGCCTCCATTTTGGAAGCATGGTAGCATAAAGTTAGTTATTGTGTTGTAAGCTGGGATAGGGTTAGGGTCGCTATCAATTGAAAATATTCAGGCTGTTGCCCAGAAGTGAGAGTCTTTTTAAGACGGGGGTTCAGGGGTTTCTCCCCCGAAAAAATTTGAAAATCTGTCTCATGAACATGCAATTGAAAGACATTGTCATGTCTGACTCACTTCGAGGCAGGTCTACTGAGTAGGTTAATGTTTAGTTTAAAGGACAATTCAGGTATTTTGAACATTAAGCCCCCTTTCTGGTTTGTCTAGGATGAAATAGAGTGGTTGACGCCGAAATGTTAACTATTGGTCCTGTCACGGGTATTTGGCTAATTTAGAATCGCCCCTTCCTGCTTCAGAATGGCGACGTGCATGCACAACCCTGCCCTTCAAAAAACCCTAAACGTTTGTTTTCAGAAATGTGAAACTCACCCTCACTCACACTCATAGCGAAAAACAGTTTCAGTCGTGTTTTATTGCACATTTATCTCTTTGCTCGTTGGCCGGAAACATAAAGTGGGGCTGTTTATGTTTGGTTGTAGTCTTTTCGCTTGGTTTTAGCCCTAGTTTTGAGAAGGAGAATCGAGCGAAAAGACTACAACCCTCTTCGAGCCTGCACAAGTTCAATGTCTTAGTTCAAGGCCACCTGGGCTGTGCCACTTGGGGAGGGGCCGCTCATTTACTCCCCTCTCCACCTACCAACTTGGTTGTGACGTCGACAGTGTGTGAGTGAGAGGCTGCAGGCGCACAGCTCAGGCTGCCGGACGGCGCAGCAAGGAACTTTTATAAATGCAATATTGTTATCCCACAGTAATCTGCCCGGCGGCCCCAAAACGTTAACGGTCCCACCGGGAATTCTCCAGATTACCACTCCGCCACCGTGTGTGTGTGTGTGTGTGTGTGTGTGTGTGTTTCGATAGCCTGGTAATGTTTACATGTACGGTAATATTCATACTGGTTTAAATAATACATAGACACCTAAAACCGAAATAGAGTTCAGTGATTGAAACAAATAAAAGCCTGGGCTATTAAGAGAGCGATTTTGAGCGCTTTGCACTTGGTTCTATGAACATCCTACTGTACCAACAGTGATATATTGTTTCAGATTCTTGTGATTATTGTACTTATTGTAAGTCACTTTGGATAAAAGTGTTTGCTAAATACCCCAAATGTAAATGCAGTATGGCAGCCAATCCAATGCTGAATGACGCTGCATACCGGGCCGGTTAATGTAGGAACATCACATTATTTGCAGTCGCTTCTATCTTGCAAGGATTAATGTACAAAGTTAAGTAAATCCATTCAAATACATTTATCTCATCTTAATCCAGGAAACTCAAAAACGTTATAGATATCTCGCTATTGGAAATCGGACAGTAAAACAACATTTTTGGCCCGGCTATATCAGATACACCGATGTGATTGGTTAATGTTGTGGGCCAGGGGAATCTGGGAGTGTATATTGCTCGTTCCCAGAGTGACTCACTGAGCAAATTCAAATTGTGCTCTTGTGAGACCTCTGGATTTCCAGGGTAGTGTTTAGACCTAAGCGTAAAATACATGGTGCCGATTCCATTTAGTTTAGTCAAAACTAAATGGAATCGGCTGGCTGACGGCTGTTTAGCCGGCAGCCAGGGTTTATTGAGAACTCGGACACGTTCTGTCACATCTGGAGAACTGACCTGTTATCTCGTCGTTAAGTACCGCTGACAGACATACAAAAAAAATACAATTGCACGGAAAAGAACAGGCAGATTTGCTATTCATTGTTCCTTCCATAATAATGTGTTTGTGATGCATAAACAATTGTCTGTTGTTCTTCACGCAAAATGCTATTTGTAAAAATACACCAAGGGTACGCTTCGGAACCAGCACGCCTCAGCTAAGTAGTGAGGCTGCGTTCGGTTACATGTCACATTTCCACCGCCGCCAGTACCCTTATGGTGGGCGGGGTTTAAGCTGGACGGCGACAGCCACGGCAGCTACGTAAGCATCGTGACCTCATAGCAGCCCGACACACTGTAGCCTGATAATAAATCCATGAAAAATAAACTTTTGCGCAACATTTTCTTCCATAAACAAACCTTTCGCTGTTGTCCAGAAATACCTCTTGGGTACTGTGTTTGTTTGTTATTATCCCCCTGTCACACGGAAGGGACGATTCTGTCGACCAACCAACAGACGGCGTGTGTAGCTCAAACGTGCTGGTACCCTTTCCGGTTCTCAGTACCCCAACGGAGTAGTACTGTGAGACGAGTACGGCTCAATACGACTCAGTCTGGGTCACGCCCGCTTTTGCCGGTGGAAACGGGACCCGTGCCGCACCTTTGCAGGCTGAACCGACGCGCACCCTGTGGTGGAAATTCACCATAAAGGGCATGGTGAGTGCTTTATAGAGCCTCTTCTTACCAATCAAATCGGACAGACCAAGAGGTTTGGTTTCTTTTTTTTCTTTGGTGTATTTGTGACGGCTTTGTTTTGGAATTCATTGTAGCTTATATTTATAGTATATATAGTATTGTCTGTTGTTTCATATGTAGAGCAATTACAATTATTTTATGATTGTAATCGTTTCATATGAAGTCATTTCACCTGATTTCTGATATTTAGGTTTGACTTTAGTTTTTTCTTTAAACTCTCAATTAAATTATTGTCTGTTTCTATTGTTCTTTTTGTATGAACCCAAGGAAGACGCCCAACCACTGAGGCTCCGTCCACACAGACTCATTGCAAAAGCGTCTCTAGCTGTAGAAACGCTGTAGTACATGTCAAGGCTTATATCTGGCGCTGGTTCTCCACCAAAAAAAGAAGACGAGGCAGAGCATGCATATCAAGCTTGCGCTCTGTATACAATCATACAAGGAGAGGAGTACTGTAGTTGTTAAACCTTGTATATTGAGCAGAAAATACTTTTTAATGTAGAGTTAGTAATTTACCAAGGGTTCTTTATTTACATTTAGTGCATTTAACAGACGCTTTTATCCAAAGCGACTTACAATAAGTACAGTTGTCATAAGAAGTGAAACAATATAATGCTGTCGGTAGCGTATCTTTATTTTTAAAGCTACAAAAATACAAATAAAACTAATTAGATTAGACGGAAATCTAATGTTGCCACCTGGTGGGGGGGCGATGACGTCATAGTTTGTGTATTAACATGAATCCTAACACGAAAACGCAGGGGGCCGTTTTTGTCTTTTTCACCCTGGGACCTGGTTTCAGAAAAGTGGGTTTGCAGGTACTGAAAACGCCGGGTCCGTCTGGACGGTCGGCCCAAACACACAAGACGTGCATCTGTACAAAAATCTTTTCCATGTGGACGGGGCCTGTCAGGTAATTGGGATCTGAATATAGAGATACAACTCCAGTCACTTTGTGATTGGTTCCACAGGTTCCACGTCGACACTGATGGTGTTAACGTTGAAACAGGTGCGTTGTTATCAGAGCCCCCAAGACCCAAGGTGGTCCCCAGGGCAGGGGGCCCTTCATACTCCACCGTCATACGTCGTCACCTGATACGACATCTTTTGTTTGGTACGCTACCAAAAATTGACGATAATAGCGATGGATAACAAATATATCACTGGCTGACTGAAAGCGTGCAGGGAAATCGGCGAGACTGTATATCAGCGTGATGCAAAGCTGCCTCGGAAAATCTGGTTTCTGTTCACCATGTAGGGCAGGCATGCAAAGAGAGAGGCCATGGGCCCCTGGCCTCGGGGCCAGTGCAGTGATGGCTCCTTGATTTATTTCTTATATATATATATATATTTGTTTTTACAGCCCTTTAGGACCCTTCCCCTTTAGGCCCCAGTTATGGGAGTTGTCGAGAGGGGCTGAACTGTTTAATCTTTAACAGGAATATTCTGGCAGCCATAGTTCTCCACTTCCACACGTCTCAATAATGAACCATCCATGTCTGAAGGAAACATCCTGTCTAATGTATAAGTCATGGGCCTGCTCTGTAGCCTGCTGAATAATGCAACACTGCAGGTCTTTTTTTAACTCAAGCCCATCTCCTATAGTCCACTCCTACAGACTGAACTGTGTGTGTGTGTGTGTGTGTGTGTGTGTGTGTGTGTGTGTGTGTGTGCACTTGCCTAACTATCCTAACAGTGGACTTGGGCGTCGTAACACACCAACAGGGGACCTCAGAGCCAAAAGAGGACATTTTTCAGGTCCCCCCTTGGTCATTCCTTAAATCCACCCACTATAGAGTCAGACTCCACCCGCTAAAGACTCAGACTCCACCCACTATAGACTCAGACTCCACCCACTATAGAGTCAGACTCCACCCACTATAGACTCAGACTCCACCCACTATTGCGACACTGCTACTCTTTCGGTTCTCAGTCTGAGGAAAGAGAGAAAAATACTCAAAACATATTTTCTATCTTTATCATCCTGGAGTCTGACACAGACATACTGCCAGCCTGTGTTCTCTTCCTCTCTCTCTCTCTCTTTCTCTCTCTCTCTCTCTCTCTGTCTCGGTTTTGGTCAGATCAGGTAAACCCAAAGACAATAAAAAGCTTAAACACAATACATGCAAAATATGAAATATAAAAACA
>JAOPUA010000062.1:12265177-12276107 GCA_027122455.1 Trisopterus luscus
CTTTTCAGAGAAAAGATGTGCTCTCACCATTTTCACAGTAACTTTCACAGTTCTGCTCGTGGTGGCACAATGGTTTCAAGCAGTGGGAACCGTTTTACATCGCTACCCTCACAGTTCCTCTCCCATAGCTTGACTTTCTTGATGAATACATTCACTTTGTCAGTGAATCCAAAAGTTTTTTTTGGTGTGTTTTAATCTAGGTAATTGTTCTAATATGATGGTGAAATCCTCAGTTTTCTCCCCAAAAAACGAATTGCTTGACTTTGAATTCTGTTTTTTTTATTAAACTCTTCTCTTGCCGAGACTCCCTGTGTGTTCGGTGCTCTGATGCCACTGTAGATGGGCCACCTTCCTTTAATTATTTGTCAGGAGTTTGCTTCAGAGAAAAAACGACGGCTGCTGTGGATCCTGGGACGTAGAAATTAATTTAAACAAAATACTTCCCAATAAACTAGTGCTGTTTAGACTAAAACATAGTGAAATTAAAATGTTCATGCATCGGCAAAACACACAGATATGAGTTATGCATTCTTCCTTCTGCTTTCAAACGCAACTCTGGAAGTTCAATCATCTCAAAGACATCAGCCTTAACCGCCATGTTAAAGTAAACTCAGATTCCAATTCCAGCCTTGTTTGCCTCGACAGCAAATTTAAGGACCAAACAGCCTTGTGGGAGAGCAATAATGTTATAATGGGGGAGGAGGGAGAGCTGGTGTCTGTCAGTGTTTTTGCAGACAATCCTTCATCATGGAAAAAACAACACAAAACCGGTCAACAGAGCACCACAGGTGTTTTGATTTTTGTGCTGAAATTCAACAACTCCACATCTCTTCTCAACATTTCAGTATTCTGGAAGTACATTTATATTTTGGCTTTGGTACTGGTGGTACTTTCTCACATACAACAGTCTGTGATTGTTCTGTTATATCTTCAGTTGCTTCATGGAACTGTCTTTATCCTACATGAAAACCAATAAATCACTGGCTCATCTTTATGACTTCCAATGAACCAAGCAGCTTAGTGATTCCCCCTCACGTCTTTAATTCCAGTTATACAGTTGGTCATAGCATCAAGAAGCCCAACGTCTGCACAAGGTTGTAATTAAGCTGAGGGTTGCTGGCTGTGACTCAAAGAGAGTGCTAGCTCGGATGTAAAAGAAAAATCCAGTTTGTTTTACATCCTTTGGATGCAAATATTGCTCAACATTAACAGTCACAAGGAACCAAAGCATGCTGTAGTGCATTACACTTTGCTATCATTTCTACATTGTGTTTGCTGTTCAAACCAGTTCACTTCCCTAGTTGATTTTATCATTGGAGGCTCAGGCCTTCTCTTCAAAGTGTCTTACATCTTAAAACACGTGAAAACATGTGAAACATCGCAAGGAACAACTAGCACCGGCAATATAAATGCTGGGTAAGAGTGCAGAAGGATAACAATAATAATAATTACAGTAACGCATTACAAAACGCTTCAAATTTGATCACAATAACAAAGCGAAGATTCCATAGCTGGCGTAGGATCAAATATCCTCAATCAAACCTAATCAAATTAAACCAGCTAAAAATGTCTTGATAGACAGATGTTGCTTTATCAATATTATTTTTTTTTATCAAATCTGCAGTGCCATGAATCATGGTTTGGCATAGTCATTCTTCTGGGTCATAGATGACTTGATTCGTCTTCTGCAGCAATGAAAGCGCTAGGGTAAAGGAAGAAGAAAATGCCACAGCTTTATTTCATTTCATTGCTGAGCAGACTACAAAGGTCAGTGCTTTGTTCACTTCATTTAACAGTGAAAAGAGACACTTTGAAAATTACTTGAGTCTACATCTACTTCTACTCCTCATTTGGCAACAGCAGAGAGCTAGTAGGTTCTGCCGGAGTTGGATAGGTCTTTTAAGAAGATGTGTATGAACCAGGGACCCACATCAGGGAGTATAGAATAAAAAAGAAGGAAAATATAAAGAATTGCACCATTGCATCTAGTTTACTAAGGCCTTAGGCTACCTACCCTGCCTTTAATACGTTGCACTGCTCTGTCTGAAGGAAGCACACTTGAGCCGCTAGTAGCTGACAGAATGCCTGTAAACATCCCGTGTGTACACAACCAGCCCTCCGTGAGCAGTACTCCATTAGAAGTTGAGTAGCTCGACGTTTCGGAGCTCAGAGAAGAGAGATGTTGGAAGTAACTTTGAAGCATACTTTAATAAATCTTACTACTATATAAAAGCAGGCCTGTCGGACAGGTTGCTCCTCCACACTTGATCAAGTGCACATGTGCAAAGCAGCCTGCAACTCACACACACACGCACGTGCACGCCCACACACCGCACACACGCGTGTTCAGACGCAGATGTTGCAAGACAACAACAAGATTGAGATAACAGCCCCGATAACTAGCTGTCGACACACTTTCCCAGATGTTGTGTCTATAGACTACACTTTTTTGCTCCTAAGTTACCACTAATTAAACAATACATCCCATAATGGGTGTGGCTACTATGGTTACGTCCAAAGAGGCGTATGATTATTAGAACTGGATCGGGCTGAGGTGCGGTCGCTTTCACATCTTAAGCAAATGACACCAGGGTTTGTTTGGACAGAGACCACCTCTCCGGCTGGGTGTTGGTCCGCTCCCGAGTTCAATGGTTTGATTCCCACCAGCCCTAAAGGTCTGCACCAGTGATTATTTTGGTTTAGTTCGAACCGAACAAGGCAGGTGTAAATATGCCCTATTTCACTAAGGTGCTTCTGTAAATGAACACAATTTTCAGTCTCAGAAGAAGCTGTTTGTCGTGATTTTAAACTAACCAATGGTAGTTGCCATGCATTTTAAAAATTTCAAGGCACTTTGACTCCTGAATAACAGTAAAAGCTATTGAATAATTGATTTGCATGCATAGTATACTTATATAAACACATAAATTGACTCATTCTCACTTATCCCGCCTCTTGCGAACTTAGACCCTACGTCATATCCCGCCCCTTGCGAGCCCACCTCCTAAAACCCCCTGTTGATTCTACTGATGTCTGAACGACATTTATGTCCCCATATAAGTATGAATCACCATCAAGTGTGAATCACCCTAGGGGTCGAATCTCCTGATATACAAATGTGGTGAAATTTGATGAGGACATGTGTGAAAACAGCTTATAACAAGACCATTATTATGCTTGCTTTATAAATAAATATAAAATTTAAACTTGCTTCATTACGTAATAGGTGAACCAAAATGTTATACGTTGTAACATTAATTAACAAAATGAGTTATATTATGCACTCAGGCCATGGATTATCTAGGGATCTAGCAACATAATGTAATTTCATTGTAGAGCATGTATGTATAGAAGAAGTATGGGACTAAAAGGAAGGCCAACTGTAGTCCGTAATCATTAACTGTTTCCCGCCTTTCAGTCAGGATAATTCATTAATTCATATATAATCAAGAAATGCATACATGTTTGATACAGTTTTTGTACACTGAAAAATACTATAAAAATATATATTAAACGTCAAATACTCATTGCCGGAGATCAAGCGCAACAGACATTTTATGACTATTAAAAGCTGTTTTATGATGATGGCCACAACCTATTTCTCAAGACCTCAGGTGTTATATATTTTTTTTAGCTGCAGGCTTTTTTACTGTCAGAGCCCAACCAACCACTATCCCAAACCGGGCTATGACTCATATCAGCTCTCCAGAGCTATTTTTATGAGAGCTCCAATCACACATTAATCTGGGATCCTGTGAACATTTGCAGCGCTTACTCGGCTAAGCCCTGCCGCCGTTCTTAACCGCTACGCATAAATCAAGACATGGAACGGGGCCTCCTTCTCAGTTCCAGAAGGTCTTATTCAATTCCTGCTTTACAATCCTTGTTCTACGGCAGCAGTGGTTTGGAAACCCTGTCATCGTTGTGTTTGATTTATTCAAATGGCTCTATGCGAAAGACATTAGTCTCTTTGGAAGTTTATTTCCTTTCTTTTTCATCCTCGTTCTCTTGCCACTCGCCCTCTGATGAAAGCTTCTGAGGTTGCTGTTATTTCACATGTGGTTTCTGTGCACTGAGCTATCAAAGTTGTCACAGTAACTAGTGATCAGAGTGTGTGCACTTTATTATATTTATATATATTATATATATTTATCTATTAGATTAACACTATTATATATTAATTATATATACTGTATATAAAATATTTCCGCACCATTGAGTCATTATTTTGTGCATTAATAAACAGTTTCCATATTTTGATTTATTTGCCCAATAATCATCCAATTTGCTCTTAAAGCATTCAGGGCCAATTCTTTCTGAAGGGTCCAGTTGTTTCAGCCATGCAATCTTAGCCCTGATTACAACCCTTCTCACGTCCGTCCCGAGACACTGCCAATCAGTGTAGCTGTCCATCGGAAATATTGTTCAGCCTAATATTTCTTCAGCTCCTGTAATTACCCTCTCATCAGTGTATTGATTAATAGTTCAACATCATTTCACTTTCAATATCTCAAATAAAACACCTGTGCTCATTATCCAGTAACTATATGCTAAGCATGTGCTAACCATTCATGAAGTGTGTGGTAGACATATGCTAACAGTGGGCTAACCATGTGCTAATTGTGTGTTAAACATGCTAAGAGTGGGCAATCCACCAACCATATGCCCACTAGATACTAAACACTTGGTAAGCCTGTTTGCTAACTATGGAATAACCATGTCAGAGCTGCCAACTCTCACGGTTTCACCGTGTGACACACGCTTTTGCCAAGACGCGTTCGTTCCTTCCAAACTCCCCGACAGTAGATGGCCGCTCAAACCCCCCCCCGTCAACAATCCCGTCCACCCAAAACCCAACACTCAATCTCTCCATCCCCCCCCCCCGTCAACAATCCGTTGACCCTGTTATAATGCAAACAGTATAACATTCTACAGTCATACTCTACGGCCAAAAACCCAAAGTTGGCAGCCCTGCCATGTGCTTTCTATGAATTAACGTGCACTAATCGTGTGCAAACTAGAGTCAGAAATTGCACGGTTCTGCATGTCTTTACAGTTCCAGATGCCACATCTATCTTTATCTCTTTCTGTATCAATCATCCTATTGCTTTGTTTCTCTCTTTGTGTCACTGCCATAGTTTATTCTTCTCGCTCTCTCACTGCTTTTCTGTCCCCCCCTATCTCTCTCATCCTGTCTCTCCCCATCTGGCTTTATCTCTCAATCCTTTTCTGTGTGCCTCTGTCAGGCCGTTTCTCCTCCACACTCTCTCATCTCTCGTGGGCTTTTAACACAAGGGATCCTCCATGATGAGTTCCTCGCATGGAATTAAAATATCTCATCACCCAGCTGTCATCCATGCAGATTGTATTGTCTACAGATTCTGGAGACCCATTCTTTCTTTTATGTTCTGATGCATTATCTCTCTCTCTCTCTCTTGCTAAATCTCTGACTCGCTCTCTCTCTCTCTGGCTCTCGTCTCTAATTCAAATGAATCCAAAGAGATTTATTGGCATTTTCTTGCCATGGAAACTTTGATTTACATTGCCAAAGCAAATAAACATTTACAGAAATACAAAACAATAACATCCAAAGATTGTTACACAATGAGAAGTGCTAACCAAAACTGTATAAAACATGATTTTTAAACGTAAAGACACATGAAGGCAATTTGACAAACATACCATCCGAGACACAAAGATTTAGCATTGATTTATTAACATTCAACCTTTTAAATTATTGTTAATTATAAGTACTGCCTTAAAGTTGTACTAGCACATGTGTATCATCTATGATAATTATGCTGCTGATTTGTGTGCTATTATTTGTATTTTTTAAAATTTTCTTATGTTAATTTAACAGTTGGAGAGGCTGTGTGAAATATCATTGTACCTGAGTATAATGACAATAAAGACCATTCTACTCTATTCTATAGTAATACAACTTATTAGAAATTACAAAAAGTAAAAAATGTACATTATGTTGTCCCTCGCTCTCTCTCTCTCTCTCTCTCTCTCTCTGATTTCTTTAGGTGTACCGGCATTCCTACGTGGCATCCTACAGCGTCTATAACATCCACACGCGGTTAGTCTCTCTCACTCGCTCTCTCTCTCTCTCTCTCTCTCTCTCTCTCTCTCTCTCTCTCTCTCTCTCTCTCTCTCTCTCCAGGCATGCTGTTGCCCCTGACCTTATCCTTGCTGATAAGGATATGGATGAACACATAACATGAAATAGTCAGATGGAAAAAAGATGTAAAGATCAAGGTCTATCTCATTGGACCAAATGGCAATAGTGTGTTGAGATTACAACCCTGACGTCTGATGTAAGCTGATCGTTCAAGCATTGACTTTAAGCCAATTGGATTCAAAACGGCTGGCAGACTGATTACACGGGTTTGATTGGAAACATTTCCAGATACTCTGTCTAAGGATGTTGGTCTCTGGACAGGATGTATTTAGCTTATCTTGTCACTGGCTCCGCGAGAGGATTAGTATGTGTTTCGCCTCTGATGCCATCACCTGCGGCAGCATTGTGGCGACAGCGCTGCAGAAGAGTCTTGCAGTCACTGCATACCACTTTGTCATGGGCCAGCATGTCCCTTAACTCTTCTAAAGCCCGAGTTAAGTGTGGGTTCTCGTCAGTTTTAATCCAGCTAACTAACCAATTGAATGACTTCATAAGGAGTTCTATCATCTATCTGTATTAGCTGTGCGTCATGTGTATAAATGTCTCCTAATTTACTTGATGAGTAAATAGTATACAATAATTTAACTAATTGACTCTTAAACTAATATAGAATTTTCACGCCATACGCTGCCATGTTGTTAACTAGACTCTCTCTCTCTCTCTCTCTCTCTCTCTCTCTCTCTCTCTCTCGGGGCTCCTCCAGTGAGGTGTGGGAACTCGACCCTCCAGAAGTGGTAAACTCTGTGCTGCAGTACGCTGCCTGGGGAACTCAGGGTCAACAGCTGGTGAGTGCCGCACGCACGCACACACACACACGCACACGTGCACACACACACGCATGAATATGCATCCACACACACATGGACCCACAGAGAAAATGCCCAAACAGACACCCGCAAACGCACACATACACACACAAGCAGACACTCATCCATATGCATCCACACACACACACACACACACACACAGGCGCACACACTAGCTCTCTCTAGTGCACTCTCCTCCTCCACCCCTACCTCACTCATCTCTCTGCCCCACCTTCTTTAAGCTAGGTCTGTTTCAAGGATTGATTTTTTATTTTTATATTTTATTTTTTCCTTTGGATTGAATTAGAATGGAGTGTTTTTTTTGGATGTTTTTCCTTCTTCTGTGTTTTTTTAAGAGCTAGTCCACTTGTTTACAGGAATGCTAACGCAGCTTCTGTGCAGAGCTTCACCATCTCATGTCTGTGTCATGGTTATTTCATGGTTTATTTCAAAATGTTCGACTTCTGTACTTTGACTTTTTGTATTTTACATGTATTTTATATGGTGTGTGTGTGTGTGTGTGTTTGTTCATGCCAGTAAGGTTTTGATGTGTGCGTGTTTCTTTGCACCGTATATCCTTGCGTGCTATTAGTAATACTAATAATGTTCAGAGAACTGAACGACATTCTAACATCGTTTCATCATAGTTTTTTATCTAGGTGGTTTGGGAAAATGGTAGGGGCATGTTAGTTTTTTGCTAGGACATTACCAAAGCAGACCTTGGCCACATTTATTCATTTTAAATCAAATACACCTGCATTTGACTGTTGCTGTTGTCATGTGGTTATTGTTGTTTTGAGGAAGGAGGTGAGAAAGGCAGGCACACAGGGCTCCCATTGGGTAACTCACCCTCACCTTAGTCTTCACCCAGGCACAAACAAAAAGCTGACAAATGGTGGACCTACTTCCTTTTCTGTTGTAAATATTGTAGACATCCCTTTCAATAGAAATTAAAATAATTTCAAATGCCACAAGCTGGGACTCCATATCAAACAGGAAAGGTGTTGGACATGTCTTTGTGATGCCTACCTGTGCGTTGATCGTTTTCTCTGATTGCAGCAAATTTGCCAATGCTATGATTCATTTTGTGAAACTTAACTGAACCTTTATTTTGGTGTGTGCTGGGTTTCCGCTGGTACATTGTCACACACCGAGCTTCAATGCTCTTCTATGTAGAGCCCTGCTTGGCGGGTCGTCTTACTCTGTTACGGGCAATTCCCTGAAAAAACCTTTTTTTAAGCCTCTGTAGGTAACTTCATCCAGATGGCATTTATTTAAAGTCTGTCACATTCACAGTGGGTGCCATGAAGATCGAACAATAGAAGGAAAACAAAATAACAATATTTATTTTAACCATAAATATTGTTGTTTATCCTGGAAAATCGTCCCAGTTCTCCGTGGACTGGAAGGCCGTGGTAGGCTCCGGACAGGATCTTCAACGGTCTATCTATGGGGACTTTTGTTGTAATCCAATACCACTCACAGTGCCTAAGACATCTGGCTCTCAAGACGTAAAGTATAAGAAATAAGTAATTTGGCACAAAAGCTAAATTGGGTGGTGGCTTCACAAGATGAACTTCATATCGCTGGAACGAACTGCTGATCCTGTGGTGCTGGTTAATTCAACCACCTGGTATCGCTCTTTATTCAGGGCTGCCAGAGGACACTCCCCTTAAAGGCACCCTTATCTGGCATGAAACGCATCTTTATGTGAAAGCGTTTGGCAGTGTCGAGCTTTTTGAAAATTCATCTAAAGGTGGGGGGAGGCAATTACGGCACTTTCAATGAGAGGAGCCTACTTGATGAAACTAATGAGTACACTCTACATTCTTACACTCTCAACTGTACCGCAAATAAACTTTTATGCTTAATTACATATCAGGCTTCATAAAAAAGAAAGAAAAATAACCATTTCCTGCCAAGTATCTGAACCCATTTCAACAGAATACAGCCCCCGCTGCATTATAGTATCCATCCATACTATAGTATAGTATGGATCACATTGTAACTGATTGCCTCCCCATGCAGATCTATATTTTTGAAAACAACATCTACTACCAGTCGAACGTCCAGAGCAACTCACTCCGGCTCACCTCCTCAGGGAAAGAGGGGGTCATCTTCAACGGGATTGCTGATTGGCTGTACGAAGGTAGGCAAAGTCGGTTGCCGCTAACTCAGTCATGCCCCCCTCTGTCTGTCCAATTCAATTTGAAAGACAAGGCTTTGCAACATAAATGGTGCTCATTTATATAGCACTTTTATCCAAAGCGCTTTACAGTGTTGACTAACATTCACCCATTCATGCACACACCGACAGCGGAGTCGACCACACAGGGAGACAGCCAGCAGGAGCAATTATGGTGAGGCGTCTTGCTCAGGGACACCACGACACTCAGCTAGGAGGAGCCGGGGATAGAACCAGCAACCTTGCGGTTACCAGCCAACCACTCTACCTCCTGAGCTAATGCCGCCCCCCAACATAACATCTAGTTAGCTAAAAGCTAGTTCAATGGGGGGCATGTGCTAGGACTATCAGAAGCCGTGCTTTCCAAAGTCTTGACTTAATCAAACAAGAACATCATAAGCTTTTAATTTCACCAATCTTGAAGAAACTCGTATTTTTGGAAACCTTGAATTGGATTCTGGCTCACTGCAAGCGGGAAAACATTAAGTGGCTTCAAAGAGTCTGCGCTGAGGTGTCTTGCTAAGTGGAGGGTTTAAGAGCGTGGTGGTGGTGGTGCGCTTCTCCCCGTGTCTCGATTAAAGTGGAAACCAGCTAAAGCTGGGTTGGGCAATTTATTTTGTGAATCATTTTTTTAACAACTAATGAATGATATATTGATTGTAACAGCAGGGTAAAACAAGGGCGCTGACAAAAAACAAAACAAAAGGGTATATGTGGCTGTCTCCCTTGCTCTGGATGGTTATTTATTAGATGTTCTCATCAATATATCTGTAAAGGAATTAGTTGCATTATATGTATTTTAAGACTTTGTAGACCCTAGTATTAATATGACAGCATAACACAACGCTTAGCTCTTCCCAGACATGTTGTTTCTTTTAGACAGCAGATGACTATGATAATAACCTGAACTCCTCCTAACCACACCCCCTGCCTCCTTTAAGTTTGTCTTAATTATATTAGGTGGAACTTTGCACAGTGCTGAACTGCACCACTGACCTGATTCTGTGGTTTATATTTTTCCTCATTGCCTGTTTGTGTTGCAGATAGACACAGTGTGAAAAACACATCTGTCTGTGTTCACGTTTAAACTACAACACGTTTAATATTACATCATTATACTGTTTCTGTGGGAGCTCTCTCGGGGCAATTTTTGCTGTTTGTATTTTTAGATTGTAGTTTCAATGTTAGTTTTTTTATTTTTTTCAGTTCCCATATGAGGCCATTAAGGCTTTCATTCTGTTGTTATTGTCCCGTGGACAAAATGTATTCAGTTGCTATTTTTGTTGGGACACAGACGCATTCAGAAGTGCATTTTCAGAAGTGCTGGGTACAATGAGGGTGCACCCTTTTTTCTCTTTAGTGCAGGTATAAGGGTCCTGACATCAGCCATTCTGACCAAAACCCATGCACCACAATTATTCCACAATTCAAGCAAAGCAAGAATGACCAACAGTCCCTTTGTGTCAACAAGAGATTGACTTCACCAATTCCATTATCGTCATCGCCACTATACCCACGGCTGTACCAACGCAAACCGTACTTAAGTTACTCGGTGGCTGTGGCATACATCAATTGCAAGAGTTAAAACAGCCGACCACTTGAGTGTAAAAAACACGAAAGACCTCGCCAGAGCAACAGCAAATCTTAAGCAATACATATCGTCTCTTACCTTTATTTATGTGGCAGTGGTCTGCAGATGCATCCCTTGGTGTAGCCTACCACATCCATTTAGTTCAACAGGTTATCGCTCTGATG
>JAOPUA010000062.1:12370225-12380249 GCA_027122455.1 Trisopterus luscus
TATTCATTCGTGATCTGGGACACGAAAGTTCCACTTTTTTCGTGTCACCATTACGATTTTCAAACTCATGTATTTCATTTTATTTCATATTCCGTACAGATAATCTATCGTCTATGTTCCTCATTTGTTTCAACATTTTTCAACACAAAAACAGATAAATTGCCTGTGATAACTAACAGTATGACAGCTTTCGGCCACCCGTTTCTACTTTCACCTTTGATTCTGGGAAAACTAGTGTTCTGTCCGGGAGCGTCTGAAAATCGTAACGGTGACGAAAAAAGTGGAATTTTCGTGTCTCAGATCACGAATGAATAGATTAAAAGACGTGACAGTGTCACGTATTTCCGTGAGACTGGGTTGGTGTGTGTGTGTGTGTGTGTGTGTGTGTGTGTTTCAGTGTGTGTGCGTATGCGTGTGTGTGTGCGTGCAAGCTTCAAAAAGGCTTTATCCAGAAGAGCAAATTGTAGCTCTTTGTCCTTTCAGACTTCCAGGGCTCTGATTCCGACGGCTCCTCAGGAGCTTTGGCTTGGTGCTCTGCTACAGGGAAGAGGCACGGCGTTCTGCCGCTCTGTGAAGGTTTCTCCGGAGGCCTCTTGGGTTGTTGTGAGGAACAGCGCGCTCCAACTCACTGCAGTCAGACTCTAGAACGCCCTGTAGGGTTCAGTGGTCAGGCTGTGTGCGGGGCGCTGGTCTCATCCCAGTGGTAGAAAAATGTATCATTACATTTATATTATTATATTATGTTTTACATTACATTATATATAATATATAAATAAGATTTAATAAATCAGCAGACAGATTTTTAGGAAATGCAATATCATCATTATTATCGGGATAGTTATTATTTAGTAATAATTGGTTTATTCCTCTTGAAGTTTTTACATTTTTTCAGTTTATTCAGTTTTTCAAACAATGTTAAAGTTAATTGGATGTTGGATGACAAATTATTTCCTAATTTATATTAAAAAAAACTTAAAACAAAAAGCCACGGTTGCCATGACTATGACTAACAAATCTATGGCGCTGATGGGACAAGCAGCTTGTGTCCAATGCCAGGTTGCCCTCTATTGGCCACCCTGTGTCATCACACCAACCGTGACAACCCGAGGGTCCTGACGGGGTAGAGCATCTTTTGGTCAAGTAAGCAATTCAGCAAATACACAGATTCGACTGGGCTGTACTGGTTGTTCCAACTTCAGAGAGTCTTTCCATGACATTGGTATTCCACAAGAAATACCTGTGTTATCATGGGCAGTGCCTTTACGGCTGAACCCCTTCTTCTTCTTTACCCCTTCTCTGGCAGGATGGTCTAGTGCTGAGGGTGTTCTTCTCTTAGCCAGCCGGGTGAAGTCCCCAAACGTCCACAGTCTACCTGTAGGCCCTTGAGCAACATCTTATAATGTATTGTAATTCTGTGTTGTAATTTGTTCTGTCTTTCCGTAACCCTGATATCATTTTTTATGTTGGCTTCTTGGCAAGGGCACTCTGGCAAAAATTGATTTTAATCTGGTTAGATAAAGATTAAATACAACTCTGCTTTGGATAAATGCCTCTGCTGAATTACTTAGCGGTTAATGGCATACAGCCGCCTCCACATTGGATTTTAGTTTGGATATTTCCCAGTACAGTTTAAACTGCCCTCCGGTCGCCACACCAACCAATCGTCTCTGCACCCCTCCGGTCCTCGAATATAATAACAGATTCACTCATTCAGATTACTTTGAGACGAAAGAGTCATACAGTGGCAGTCATTACTCCGTCCACTTGGTCCACGGCTGCTCCCTCTCAGTGGTACCTGCAACCCAAATGAAACATATAGTTCCAAGAAGACAATGGCAATCATATTTACATTGTTGAGGGCAGACATATTTTGTGTACACATGGGAGTGAGTGTGTGTGTGTGTGTGTGTGTGTGTGTGTGTGTGTGTGTGTGCGTGTGTGTGTTTGTGGAGTGGATGTGTGTGCCTGTGTGTCTCTACAGCACGCCTGCTGTGGTCCATGAATCATGAATCAGTGAACACATCCTCAAGATGCTCCTCAGCTCCTGGACGGCGAGAGGAAGCAGGAGAAGAGACGGTGAACAAAGCCCAGGGGGAGGAGCTAGGGGGGCATCAGGATGTGGAATGACACTTCACCACAGCCCCTGAGCCAAGGCAGTCAAGGCATTCAAAAGACTCCATCCGCGGGGGGCCCCCATCGGGCCCTTAGACCGCACAGATGCCCCACATGCCCCATGGATGCTCAGTGTTTGGGGAGATGACGGCATAATGAGAAGCAGCTTTGACCAACACAGACAACGCTGCCTATAGATGTCATGATGTCATCATGATGCTCCCCCCCCCCGTTGACTTCAGCTACAGACCCCCCCTAATGATAAGTCGCAGATAGACAATGTCAAGGGAATGGGATTACAATGTGCCCATGGGGCCACACACAGCAGGGGTCAGGCTCAGAGAGGGAGATAAGGGGTATGGCGTTCCAGTGTTTGGTGGTGGTGGTGTTCTCCAAGGGAGGGGCTGTGAAGGACAAACGACGTAGCGCCCATGGTTTGAAGATCCCAGATTGGCTGGTGTCTGTTAAAACTGCGTAGGTGGAGGTGGTCGAGCGCGGAGCTTAACTTAATCAATAGTGTGAGAGGGAAGGAGTGGGCATGTGTTGGGACGGAGATAAGACAAGAGAACGGGACGTTAAAGAGACAGTACTGCTACAACCTGCTGCCGCTGGTGAGAGGTTTAGTAGGGATTAGCTGGTATTCAGCGCTTATGCAAACGATGCAGAATAAATGTTTAAACACAGTTTTGGCGTCAATTGTTTCCTGTCCATGCGGTCTTCACCAACATCAAGTGCTGCCCATCCCCGCTGAAACGCCAAAGATGTTCCTCTCGTCTCGCAATCGAAGAGCACTTTGGCTCCCCACAGATGTCTGGCTCATATCACAATTTTGTGTCATAATGTTCTGAAAAATACACCTTGCACGAGCACACAGTCACGTGATACTAGCATGCACATTGGGTGTGTCTTGGAAAAAGTCCACTGCATTTTTGTAGGGCCAAATCAAAGGAACAAAAAGGGATAGGCATTAGGGTGGACTCTCCTCTCCTAGACTCATATGCAACGTAAGTCTATAAACCTGCAAACCTGTAGCCTCTTGGCATCTCACTGGAGAAGAAGCCACTGATAACACATTTTCATTACCTTGAACAACCTTCTGTTGTTGCAATACTGCTGTGATCTGTAGCTGATGAACCATATGAACGTAGAGCTCCCTGCCATGCGTTTGTCTGCAAATAAATGGTTACGTTTCTTTAATATCGGTGTTGTCCTGCTATCACTTTTTTGCAGCACCTAGAGGATATTGCCTGGCACCGATACACTATGTCATTCCAGGGATCATGCATCATATCCACAACCAAGATTAGATCCTCATTGTAGGTAGACGTCCACTTCCATATTTAAGATTCATACTTCTCGAACTTCATTGAAAAACTGCTTCCATCAGCCAATGGGTTGGCTGAGTGCACACCTGAGAGAAGGCTAGGCCAAGCCAGCATGTTGTTTTTAGCATAAGCACCTGCAGTGCCTGCTACAAAAGGTTACAGCGGTTTAAAATAGGTAGGCTTGATCAATGGGAATCGGTTTAAGTTATTTTCTGTGCAAAACCTTGTTGACATCAGCTCATATTCCTGACATTGGGAATTTTTAGATGCAGGGTGTTTGTGTATTGTGTTTGATCGTCTATTTCTAGCTACCAATGCACGCCGTGTGACGGAATAGTATAAATAGAAATAGTGACATACCCTTTGAAAGTGACATGAAAATTGAAAAAAATGATGTTGTGGGACAATGTTCAGTGTCACACTGTGGTCAAATGTCAAGCTTGTTTTCTGTTTCATTAAGAAGACATGATCTGGGCAGATTGGGCAGTTAGTATATATATATATATGCTGCACAGCTACAGTCAAGTTCCCTTACCTTGTCAACACCTTTCTAGTTAGAAGTAAGTAAAAACGTTTTGTAAATTTTCCCGAGAGAAAATATATTTTTAAAACCTCCAAAGATGAGAAACCCAGGTTTAACGTAGACCATGATTTAAGACACACTGGGAAAGGCCATGCCGTTTATTCCAGTGACTAACTGCACTCTATTGTGTTGACCGGATCTCTTAGCACAATGGTCAGGAACACTGGTTTAGACACACAACAATAATGTGATGTTTCCCTTTGTAAACATTGCAATATGTAAAAAACACAAAAAATCTGTAAAGCAAGCATCTATCTGTGTATAGTGTATGATGTATATGTATGTTTTATTCTCTAATCTAACTAGCACACCCAGCTGCCAGGCTCTAGCTGAGACTCGTTACAGCCTCGTCCAATAGAAACATCATGGCTGCTGTTTTAAAACCCAGAGCAGGGTTGCCTTATTGACCTCGATGTGATTACCTAGAGGGCCGCCTAACCCTAGCAGCAACGCCTTCAACACAGTATGCATGTGGCATCACATGTTAAAGACATTATAAAAAAATGATCTCCCAGACACCCCATCCCTACCTCCATGCTCGCTAGCAATGCAAATCCCGTTGACCCAGATTCCAGGTTCATGTTTTCTTTGAAGTGACGTTTCTGGGCACTATAAACTGTAGTGTAACTTATAGCTCTGGTCACTTACACAAGACTCTACTCCGGACTGAGCTCCACAGATCCAGGCCTCTCCATCATGACTCGTGGTCAACTCTTGATCCCTGGAGCCGCCTGACCACACTCCGCATAACCAGGGTGGTTAGCAGCTTAGCTTATCTATTTTAGCCTAGCCTAGCCTTGCAAGGGAGCAAAGCTATGATAACCTGCTGCATAAAAAGCTTTTCTATGGCTCTGCGCAGCTTCGGTTTATTTTAATGGAGTCACAGCATTAACTCAATTTCTCAATTTGACAAGTGAATCTGTATCTGTGTCTACTCTCGCTAATTCCATAATTCTTGCAAAGTAGTTTATTATCTTGTTCTGTCCTTTTTTCACTATCCTGCTCCTCCACACCTCATTAACTACATAGGGACGGGATTACCAGACATTCAGACTCAGGGCACTATATCTTAATATTAAATTAATTAGAGTGATACACCTACCATTGTTCAGATTAATGTCTTTAAATCAACAAGGGATAGAGGGTAATTTGATCAAACACATGGAATTTCTGGAGAGTGCAATTATATCTGCTCATAAGCAGAACTTTCTCTGTAACAGGAATAATGTGGAAACAACTTCTCTACACTAGCTGGCTGTGTTAAGTCATAATACGTCAATTTCAGGTCATTTGAAACCGATATAGGCCCATGTCCTAGTTTTGAAAATGATTGATGTTCAGATTTTCTCTTCAGATCCCCGGTCATATCACCGGGCAATAGAGTTGTATCAGCGGTTTTACCAATCAGATAAAAAATATATATAGCCTACATTATCTATTATCTATTATCTACATCCGAAAAAACTAGCACTTGACATAGTCCAATTCTGATCAGGTGGTAATTTGGCCTAGTTACGTGTATGCATGCTGCTTTGTTTATTACCGGAGATGGCAGCGCAGGTTAAGGTAGTACGTGATAAACTCAAAAAGGGAGAACTAATAAACAATCATTGTAGCCTACCACTCGTGGAATATTAAGAAATTATGGAGTGATTTGACTCAAGTGAAATTGGGCAATGGCAGCGCGACATGTTCACCATGTTCAACAAGTTAAACTTAGAGCTCAAGAGAAGAAGAAGGTAAGGAAAATAGTCTGAATACTTTGATTTGCAAGGCAAGCAGAAAAGTTTTGGGGTTGTTAATTATGTACAATTAAAAATGTGAACTGTTGTGCAGCTGACTGTTGTGCGGATTTCGGAATGAATAGACTCGAGTCTGCGTTTCTTTAATATTGAGGCTTGCTTTCTAACCTCGCGTCAGCGGCGCCTTGCATCGCCTATAAACCTAAAAACCACCGTGGTGGGCGGGCGAGTGTGCTTTTGAAAATTGGTCAGAAACGTTGGTGCGGATGGGGATGATGAATAGCCCATCCCTCATCTCTAGTGTGAGTGTCCATCTTCATGGGAGTGTTCTAAGTGTTCCTATGTGAATCTTTGTGTTTGTACTCCGCCCTGTACGTGTTTTTGTATCAGCACGTGTCTTCATGCATGTGTGTGCACCATTCATTATTTTTGAGGGTGCTAGTGTGTTTTTACTGTATGTGTGTATCTCTGAGTCATTGCGTCAGCAACAAAGTCACAACTCTTCTATGTTTTGGCAACGTGATCGTGGAACAAGCTCCCTGCCAATGTCAGGACTGCAGAGTCGAGAGACTCAAGACTTCAGTCTCTTGTTCAGAGTTCCCCTGGACTCTGCATAGCCTCCTCCCTACAGCCCATCGCCCCTTCTCCTCCCTTACACTCCTAAAAATACCCCTCTGTGTGTTGTATGTCCTGGCACTTAATGTACACACATGTTGTATGTTTTATGTCCTGGCACCTAAAAATAGTACTGAGCATTGCATAGCGTCTTATCCTAGCTATCTGTGTTGTATACGGGGAATAAATTAACCAACAGCAATATATTGCTTGTTCTCTTTCCTCTGACAAATATACTTAAAGTCACTTTGGATAAAGCGTTTGCTGCTTTGGATAAAATGTCTTCACTGTTTGCGTTCATCTGTGTGTGTGTGTGTGTGTGTGTGTGTGTGTGTGAACACAATCAAGAACACAATCAAGACAATAGTCCTGGGGGGGGGGGCCCCCGCGAAGGCCCACCATCAGGGGTGTGTGTGCACGCCTGTTCTCCAGGGACCCACGTACCCGTCACGATGCCATGGCGTCATGTGTTGAAAACCCTGAGCCCCGCGTGCTGAGAGGAACCAGCGAGCTGTCAGAAATCCCAATCATCTCCTCTAACTCTTCTGTATGCCATGTGGCTGTTTCAGCTCAACTTGTAACAAGCAACTTGAAATCATTCACACAATGCTGCCAAATGTGGGGACGTCTGGGCCTGGGAGCGTGAGAGCTAAACCAGAGTATAGACTGAGCTCTAGTGGAGACACCCGTGGGTGTAGGGAGCACTGGGACTAGGAGCGGTCCAGAATCATGCTGAGTGTGTCCAATAGAGCTCCTCTCTGTTACACAAGAGACGGGGAAGGAAAGAAGAATTACGCCACATTTCAAACTGCACCCCTGCCCCTGGACCACAGCTGCTGCCGGGAAACACAAGCAGTGGATTAGCATCTCATCAGTGGGAACATCATCCATTCACCTTTAGCTTGATGACTGCATGTTGGGATTTTTTATTGTTTTCATTTCATTACAAAAAATGTAAGGCAGTGTAAGAAGCTTAGGTATGCCCGGTATGCCCGAGGACAGCATCTGTAAGTGGTTATGTTGGTCTGTAAAGGGCTCCACTGTACACAGAGGTGCTCAGCAGAGGGCCTAATAACCAACCAACACACACCTCGTCACTCACACGCACACTCCTAGAGGCGGTGGAGACCGCAAATTCAGTCCGGAAGAGCGATCGTTATACGCTGTAGGTATCGATGGTTCGCAAGGTGAAGCGTCGTTTAGTAACCTTGTATGAAGTTATGTCACGGTCGATCAATGGCTGTGATAATACATCCTTCCAAATGAGTCGATTCCTCCCTGGCGTGTTGTCCTTCCTATCTCCGCAACCCTCCCTGTTGACTGCTCAGGTATTACAGTTGGTATATTTAATGTGTACCCACTATGAATATATAAACATTATGCAGCTGGTTCCGAGCAGCCAGGTCATTTATCAAAACTGGTCGAAAGCAATGTGCATGTGGAGAAGCATGACGGGGAATGGAGCTCAGTCTACAGTCTTTGATATTCTAACCCGTTTTACAAAGGTAAAAACATAAAGTGGCAAATGAGCAGTTTGAAATTGAGTAGACTTAGAGAAGCAGCAGGTGACGTATATTTGTATATTGCATCCTTATTAGTATATTTGACCTTCACCCTGCTGTCAATTGTATTGGGGAAGGAGAGTCGAGGGATGAACCAAAGTAGGGGTTAAAGGTCACCTCTACGAGACACACTGACGCTGTGAGCACCTGAAGGCAGCTGCTTCATTTCCTTCAATAACATCACACACACTATCGCAAGCCCCTCCCTCTCCTCATTATCGATCAACGGCAGAACCATTTTAGACTACAAAGAAAACCGAGCCTGAGGTAAATAGACATTATGCTGCTATTAATTTGACAGGCACTGCATTCAACATGAAAGTACGCTCTCGTTGGGCCTTAAATCCTGAGTTGATGATGTAAGCGGGAAAGGCTCGGTGGTTTGGGATTAAACTCAACTCTGCCCATCTTTCCTCGGACAAACAGACTCACATAACAGGAACGAGGCAGGATTATAAATCGTACAGATCAAACATACCTTGTTAATAGCATATATTGGTTAATAGTAGACAATTCACGCAATAGGTTGTTCATATTTCACATACGTGTTTCCTCAGTGGGTCATGGCTGAACATTGAACTTTGCTTTCTGTGGACAGACTGAAGTCCACAGAGTGATGCACGTGATGGAGCTTGGGGCAGGGGGGTGGGGGGGAGGGGGGAGGGGAGGGGTGAAAAGGTGCATCACGCTAGCCTCCAGCTATGTATGCACTTTCATTTGTCCCTTAGACCCGCTGGGAAACTGCGACAACGACACAACCTGCCTAGTTCTGTAGCAGCATAGAACACTATTGAGGCAGCCGGTGACATCATGTTCATTAGAAGACCACAAGACCACTGTCAATGTAAACGTATATGATACGTTTGCAGATAGAGACCTAATACTTAAGATACAGTACCCCTGCAAACCGCCTCGGGACATTAGCAAATGGCGCGCACACACACACACACACACACACGCACACGCACTCACACACACACACACTCACACACACACACACACACACACACACACACACACACACACACACACACACACACAAACACACCATAACAACAAAGCAACAATAGAGTCAATGAAGGGGAGTGTTTGACAGTGAGACTGAATCACTGAATAACAAGGGCTGCATTTTCAGACGCATTCTCCTCAGTCTCCCATGAATCATTGATACCATACACTCACAGAGATAGTCCTATAACGGTAACCACAATGCAATTCAATAATTTATCAAACATGATACACATACATGGCCACTAAACTGATCAAAAGTACTGCTTCCACGTGGCTCCTGCACTACAGATTCAAAGACTTTTTTAACTCTCTTTTTATTTTGGTGTAAGTTCTGCGGAGAGCGAAAACTTTGATCTCAGATAAGAAAAGACCGCAAGCCGTGATCTCGTTTTCCAGCGCTTCAAAGAACACACACGCCAGTGTAACATGACGCAATGACAGGCAAGGCAACCCCTTACCTTCTCATCGGAGGAGAACCGCCGTGTGTGACCCGCTCCTGCCCCTGCGCTTTGATTCATCTTTCAGCACCTCGGAAAGCTCCTCCAAACGGAATCTGAAAGCCCCGGGAAAACCAGATCAAACGCAGAGTGGCTTTGGAGTCCGCGCCCTCGAGGAATATGTTCTGCAACAATCTAAGTTGTTTAGATGAGAATCAGCTGCAGATGTCGCGGGGGACTCGTTGAGACCGGTTCAATAGTGCGTCTTAACAGCTATGACATGCGTGGTTTCTCAGCCAATGACGCGCCATGCGTAAAGACGGACGCGCTCTGCTGTGGCTCTGTGAGTGCAGGCGGGCGATTCATTCATCCGCGAGAAAACGTCGAATGAAGACGAATTATGCATCCTCTGCACGAGACGCAGAAACATAGCTGCTCAGCCTACATAGAGCAACGCAGCCTAATTAAGCATTTATTGGCGATGCAAATGCAAAAATTAAATGTTAATTAAAACAACTCGCTACTTATTCAGCACGGCTATTCTTACCAAACATGCTCTCTCACACACGCACGCACGCACGCACACACACACACACACACACACACACACACACACACACACACACACACACACACA
>JAOPUA010000062.1:12434206-12446341 GCA_027122455.1 Trisopterus luscus
GACAGCAGAGGGACCCGGTACCCATCACTCACCCTCTGGCCGAGGTTTCCCTTGGGTCCTGGTCCACCTTCAGGACCCACACCGCCGCCTGCACCCTGCTCAGAGACAGACAGACAGACAGACAGAGATGAAGGGGGCTGTAGGGGACACTGACCCTGAAGGGGTCACACTGTTTGGTCTCCAAGTTCTTTCTTCCATGAGAGCCATTACCTTGGGGCCTGGAAATCCTGGGAAGCCTTCATCGCCCTGTTAGTCCAAATAAACAAGACAACAGAGAGACAAACAAAGGATGTTATAATGGAGCAGGGCTGCGGGGAACAAGCACCTTCTTTTGCTCTGGTCTCTAACCAAACACACAGCATGTGTCTGAAACAGGCCTCCCGATGCTCTCCCACACATCATGTGTTCTTTGTCTATCACATATGGTTTTGTGTGTGTGTGTGTGTGTGTGTGTGCGTGCATATGTGCGTGTGTGTGGGTGTGTGTGTGTGTGTGTGTGTGTATGTGTTTGTGTGCATGTGTGTGGGTGTGTATTTGTGTGTGTGTGTGTTTGCTGGGGATTTAAGAGTAAGCCATAGTTTATCAGTATAATTGTACACCTTTCGGTGTCCTGAAAGGTGTGGAGTTGATTCACTAATGGCTTTGATAATATATGAATGTGATTCAAACAGTAAAGCAGAAAGGTCCGGTGTGGTCCACATGCCTTCCTCCCTTTGGGCCCCAAGGTGCCAAACCCGTCTCTGCCGTCTTCACCCTGGAGGAACAAGATGAACAAGATGACCTCATGTACTACCGTTAACATTAACCCTCATTACACAAAGCTAGACACAACAACATGATTACCTCCATTATCTTATTTGTGTAAATTAACCAATCCTATGATACAGTGTGTTAGCATGTGACCGTAGTTGCCTGAAAGAGGAAAGCGTTGCACTGGAAACATAAATCCTGTTGTCTACTTGATTTAAACCATGTCATATATTCTCAGAAGCAGAGCACACTCTGACATAAATTATGTTTCAACCAGGCCAGACAGTGGAGCACAGACCGGCTCATCCCACTGAGGGCTGATCTCGAAGCAGGCCAGGCCTCAGTGCAGCTCATGAAGCCTGAATAGTGAACCTGAGACCCAGACGAGGCCAGGGGGCTCTCAGATCCCATCGCTTGTGTCGACCGAGTACCAGAAAAAACTCCTGTAAGACACTCCTTTTAGCTCTTCTACACCCTTTATACGTTGTGGTTCCCAGTCTTACGGGTTCGCCCCGTGGTCCCAGGGGTCCGACGACTCCTTTCGGTCCTGGGTCTCCTGGCTCCCCCTGTCCAGGGAGACGGAGGAAGAGGAGGGAGTGAGGATAGACAGAACCTTCAGCCATCCTCCAGAGACGAACCGCTGAAGTGGCTAATGTTGGAAATGAAACCGTGTGGGCTATCGAGTTGATCTGATGTAATTAAGCTCATATGTTGTTTTTTATTTGCACGGGCTATGGAGCGGGGGGGGTATTTTGTTTCCATAGCACCCATAAGCAGGCCTGTGTGTGTGCAGTAACATGAGGGAGGTGGGGAGAGGCTGGATGGACTTCAGGGGGAGGACCGCTCATGTTCTGCTCGCTACCTTGCGGCTCAAAGCTCCTCTTCTGCCCTTCTCTCCGGGGTTTCCCGGGTCTCCTCCAGGCCCCTGGGGAAATCCACGTCCAAGATCAGTTTGTTTCAAGAGCAGTATTTTTTTTTTCTTGTCCCTTGACATTTTGAAAGCGTCAACTAAACAAGTCCCATGTTACAACTCAACCGTAGCTTGACACTCACTCTAGGTCCAGGATTCCCCTCCTCTCCACGTTGTCCAGGGGCCCCAATCGGACCGGGTTTGCCCTGGTAGGTCACAGACAAACAGTTAGAACATCATCATGCATACCGCAACATTCTCTCACCCTGCAGGCCCAGCAGAGAAGCACCCGAGGGTAAACCATGAACGAACACAAACGTGTAAGCATACATTATTAGTCATTCCTCAAGGACCAAACATTACGGTCGTGTGTGCACAGCCAGCAACAGAAGCATTTACAGAGAGGGTCAGAGAACGAGAGCTCTGACGGGAGAGCTCTGCTGTGACTGAGGCAGACGGGGCACGCAGACATGACTCATCTGTCAAACAGTGTGTTAAGTAATGAGGAGGCTGGGAAGTGTACTCACTCTGGAGCCTCCGATACCAGGCTCTCCTCCCACACCCTCTGCTCCAGCCTTCCCCACCGGTCCCTGAATGGCAAGACAGGGGCGTAGCCGCAAACAACATTAAAAGTGTTTTCTGTAATCGCATGACAACACATACCTGATCGCATTCATTTTTCGGATGCGCCCGCGGGTCCTCTACTCACGGGCATGCCAGGTGAGCCTCTCCTCCCAGCGGATCCCTGGTCAATGAGATACAAAGTGCAACACGATGAGGATGTGTACCGTGGTTTAAAATCTACCGGGGCTGTGAGGATGTGGCTTCAGACAGTGTGAGGTGCAGGGGCCCAGCGGGCTGGTCGTACCCCTCGTCCTGGCTCTCCGTTGCCTCCCCTCTCTCCGTCCACACCGGGCTCTCCCTGTCCACCGCAACAAATGTTTGTGAGTGCTTCAAATTGAAAAAAATGACAGCGTATTTGAAAACAACAACTAAAGCGGAGGTGGACATTACCACTGGGCCGACGTCGCCAGGGTCCCCTTTGGGTCCGGCCTCTCTGTTGTTTCTCCCAGTTATGCCCTAAGTCACCACAAAATAACAGGATTAAAGCAGCTCTTTCGGCGCGACTCCTCGTCCGGTACACAGAGCCGAGGAGCGCTCCTTCAGCGCGGGCGACGCTGCAGCACCAGAGCAGCATCTGGTGGGAGAAGGGCTCCTGGATACGTTCACATGTGGAGCTGGCTAGTAGCACTCTATCGTGATTAGATTAAGATCCCTCAGACTGCCACGGTTGTTACAGGCAGAGCCACGTCTTCTGTTTGTCTCTTCACAGTTCAACGGGCCTTTGGACAATACCGTCACAGAGCCCAGGGAGGAAGTCACATTGTGGAACAAACCCCCTTCTCTGACCCCGAGCTTTCAACAGATGAACACACAGCTTTGCTCTGCCTGTTTACCTGTAAAGCAAGTCATGTCTCACACATATTAAGATGGCCGCTCTGGCACACGTGTTCAGACTCTCCTCCTCTCATTTCAGCGGTAAGTGTACACACACGCACAACATGTACATTTACGGGATGCTTTTTTTTTTTTTTTTTCGTCAAAAGCGACTTACAACCATTGATGCACACTTTCACACACCGGAATCAGCCACGCAGGGCGGCAGTTTAGCCAACCCGCTCTACCTCCTGAGCTGCTGCCGCCCTGTCTCACCAGCATCTCATCTCAGTTCAGTTCATAACAGTAAGTGCACTCACAGGGTCTCCTCTGATGCCCACATCTCCAATGTCTCCCGCCTGGCCCTTGGTTCCTTTCGGCCCCTACAAAAACAGAAACCACAGACGTCAGCATGTGTAGCCTGTCATGAAGTGACACAAATGAATGAGTGTGCTCTGTGTACAAGGATAACAGCCTCTGTGACTCACCCTCCTGCCTGGGCTTCCTCTACCTCCCGGTGGTCCCGCCACACCACTGACCCCCTGGAGAGAGGACAGTAGGTGTTAGTTACTGTACGCCACCACACCTCCCACATCGTGGATTAATCAAAAGCGGCTTCAGATGCCTTTCATTTCTGCTACCACATGCATGACGTTGCTAGTGAGACTGTGCTTTGATGTGTCGCGGTGGACATTTAAGTAAGCTACACACATCATGGGATTCTCTAGACCAGGGATTCAAGGTTTTTTTTTTACCTCAACACACATTTGGTGTCTCCCCTGGTCCCAAATTGAAAAAGTTGCCATAATATCGACATTTATAAACTACTGACAAAGAACACAGCAAACCATGGAACCAGGTAATTCAATTATATTTTAATAGAAAAGGGCGTTACACTCAGCAATGTGCTGAGTGTAATGTTACATTCCTCACCACTTCATTACGAACACGATAAACTTGAAAACTTAGCAGTAAGTAATTAACTCACTAGGTCAGCTGGAGTGTGGACAAGCATGCATGCAAGTACACAGGACAGAATCTAATCTCAGCAATAATATCTCTTAAAATAAAAATAGGAGTGTAATAAACACTTTTAAATTAATGAATGATTGGGGTTTATGTGGTCATCGAAGTCATTATCAAATCAATAACCAGCGCTTATTGCTTCTTTAGTTAATTGATACAGCAATTCATATAGCCTATGCAGTTCAATAAAGGGTAGGCCAACATGATAAATGTGAGCATTTGTGAAGTGATTAATAAAACGTCAACAATGTGATACAAGCCTTTGTCTTTGTGCAGTCATGAGTTCCCCACGCGTTCTACAATAATGACCTCTCACAACTAAACCTCCCGACATCTTACTTTCCCAACATCGAAACATCCCCAATTCTAAACTGAAAGTGAAACGTATAGCACCATAGTGCTGCTGTGATGGTATATTCAAATAATCACATCAAAATCAATTGATGTCGTTTTGGAGTGTTTTTGTTGTTGTTTGTTATAAAGATATTGGCTGTTTTGTATATTAGTGATGTGAAGTGGGGAACTAAAGTTCTGATCATCGGTGTGAGTCCTGTGTGTCTAGCGGTGTGGCCCTGTCCAGCAGGGGGTGGGGAGAGTACTGATGCTCTCCGCTCTGGCTCTCATTGTCGCTTTGACGTCGTGATAGAGAGTGAGGGAATCAAATAAGTCACACTCACTTTAGAGGCCAGAGAACGCACAAACAGTTTCAGGTCTACAGCGCGAGAAGGAGGGAGGGAACTCATCATCTGAGCTGCAAAGAACGCTCTTCAGTTTTAATTAGGACAATTCATTCACAGAGCGTATTTATGCTTTTTAGTCATCAAATTTGCGGCCCCTTTTTGTGTCACGACCATACGTTTAGAAAAAGGCTGCTCTCAAGATATGTTGAATGAAAAGATGGATCTGGGCCAATGTTACATCATTGTGCGTGTGCTCTCAGACTGGACAGACCTGTGGAAAACCAAAGAATCAATGTCCACACTTGCCTCTTCTCCATTGATTCCATCCAGACCAAGTTCTCCAAATTCTCCCTGAAAAGCAAAGAGTCATTTTGTTAAAGATTAATGTTTGAGCTATTCTTTTCGTTTTCAGTATAGTTTCGTTTGTGTGTAATGGTTTTAATGACAATGTAATATTTTAATGTGTGTTTATGTAAGATATAAAAATAAGCTCACTTTTTCTCCAGAATAGCCACGGGAACCCTGAACACAGAGGAAGGAATGGCATAAACATGATCAGAGCTAGATCTTTCTACAGTGATAAGAAATAGCACAGTACAATGACCAGGGGAACCATTCGACCGATGGGCGGAAGTCTTTACCTTGACACCTCTCTGTCCTGGACAGCCCTGGAAACCTTGAGTTCCGTTCACACCAGGGGGTCCTCGCTCTCCCTGTCAGCACGCAACAGAGACGGCAATGAGGAATATACTCAAAACATTACTCAAACTGCAACTGAGAGAAGTGTCATCTTTAAAACCCGTTAAACACATCAGGAACAGCCTCCAGACTCACCGGGCCGCCCTCATCACCAGGGTGTCCTGGGCCCCCGACGCCTCCTGGGCCGCCCTGCAAGACCACACAATGTTACTCTCTACTATCACTATGGTTCACAGTAATGTGTGTGTGTGTGTGTGTGTGTGTGTGTGTGTGTGTTTGTGCATGCGTTCATGTGTTCATCTGTGTGATTGTGTGTGTGTGTGTGTGTGTGTGTATTTGTGCATGTGCATGCGTTCATGTGTTAGTGGTTGTGATTGTGTGTGTGTCTGTGTGTGTGTGTGTGTGTGTGATGTATTTGAATGGTGGTCACCTTAGGGCCTGGGCTGCCTACTGAACCCCGGTCCCCTCTGGTTCCGGTGCACTTGCAGGGCACGGCACAGCATTCTCTCTCTGCAATATTGTCCTGCAAACGAAGAGACCCACACTACGTTCAAGCTCATGGAATTACCAATAAACGAAACAAGGTGCAGTGCAAGAATGCCTCACATGAATGTGTGATACCTGTACAATATTACTGTTCATGGCAGCCCTTATAATTGACCAAGCTCTATGTTTAACTACAAACTAACCCGGGGCACCTTGTCGCTCTTGACTACTTGGCGGGTTCAAAGTCAGAGCAACCCTTTCCCTGGTTCCTTTGCTACCCACCAGTTCCTCCATGAGCTCGTAGTCCAGGTCCATGACGTTGACCCGAAGGGGTCTGGTGTACCTGAACCCTCGACCGAACTCCAGGAGGAGCGCTTCCTCGAATTTAGGAACTCTCTCCAGGCCCACGACGATTAAACTGTTCACACCTGTTTAGGAAGGTTAACAATAACGTGTTTTTGGCTGTGATCAAATGTAATCACATTGCAATAACCACTTTGTCCCACACGTTCACAACACAATAACAATGAATGAATTAAATACAGACTTTCAGCCAGTGTGGCTTTTCTCACCTGACTGCTGAAGCTCGTCCGTTTTCCTCTTCATCTCAGCGTATGGCGCATCGAGACCATCAGTCAGATGGATTACAACCTGTTCATAACAAATACCATTGTCCTTGTTACACACAACGTTACACATATTTCTGACATCTTATTAAGCCTTGCTAAACTTAACAAAACTAAATAAATTAGGCTCAGAAAGTTGTGACAGTGCATGAAATCGCAAGGAAATGAAGATAAGGTGGAAACAGTTTGAATGACCCACCTTAACAACGTTCTCATTCCTGGATTTAAACCTGGCAGTGTAGCCTGAGATGGTCTTGGCATTTAGTACAAATGGGCCACGATTACGCAATCCCTTGAAGGCCTCGAACAGGACATCTGCGTCGTCTGTGAAGTCCAACTGGGTGGCTTGTCCATTAGAGTCCATGGCCAGTATGCCGACCTGCACTGAAGGGACCTGTCCAGAGGAACAGCTGATTGACGCCATCTTGGTGATTCTTTGAAGAATGGCCCCCATCTTACTTTGGAGGTTGGTCTGATCAGAGAAAATGTTCTGGGCGCCAACGTCAAAGCCCACCAGCACTTCCACATTGCAGGCTGTGGCAGAGAGCAGGGTATTAGGAATGGCTTGTATTGCAAAGAGAAAACTGTGTGTGAATGTAGCAAAATAGAATACTGAGACATAATACAATAATACAAAAGATGGTATGAAATGATCACCTTTGGGTGCTTCCTGAGTGCTAGTGCAGAGCTTGACTCCCTTCACCTCATCATCCAAGGTCTCCAGGATCTGCTCATTCAGCTCGGACAGCTCTTCAAATGTACTTGCCCGAGCCATAGTGGAGGACTCGCTTGCTAGGTTTTCCAGCTCATCCATAATGTCTCCTACCCCCACTGCATAAACTCTGATCCCACTGGCCTTCAGGGCGAGTGCTGCCTTCTTACTGTCATCTGAGGAGCGTCCTCCGGTAAGAACCAACAAGACCTGAGGGATGCCTTCATCTTTCCTGCTGCCTCTTGCTGTTGTGAAGTGGTTATCCTGCAAGTGACGGATGGCTGCACCTGTGTTGATCCTACGCCCCCCATTGTATTCCACACTACCAATGGCGTTGATGACATCATCTCTGTTGGAGTAGGTGTTGAGGTAGAAGTCATTTGTGACATCTGTGGCATAGTGTGCCATGCCGATCCGCAGCTTGTCTCTTTCAGTGTAGAAGAGGTCGACTAGATTGTAAATGAACTCGATCACCTTCTTGAAGTTTTCCTTGCCCACATTTAGGGAACTATCCACCAAAAACACAATATCAGCCTCCTTAGCTTTGGGAAGGTCGACAACTGAGGATTGTAGATGGAGAGTAAAGAGTGGATGAACAGTTAGATGGAGATCAAAATGTATATGTGTATAACATGTTTAATTCTATAACAAAATAATTACAGATGATTGCAATAAACTAAATCAAGAATGTTGACATGTCTTGTATGATTTACTCACATGTCTCTCCGGGGTCTGTTGGTGTTTCAGGGAAGGGATCTCCACTCAACCTGGCAATGAACTTGTTATCGGCGCCAGTGAGTCCGGGGAAGCTGGAAACTTGGATAACGTCATCTTGGCTTGTGGCAACCTGGTGTAGCTGCCTTGCATCAGCTCCGCCAGCTCCAATACCAATACAGTTGACCCGAGAGCTCTTAAGCAGAGGCCCATAAAGGGATACATCAGAAGGAGAACGTCCTCCTGTCAGCAAGACCAGGTGCTGTGAGGCCCCCCCCGACCGCATCCCTGCGGATGCTATCAGCTCTTTTCGGATGACATGCTCCATGGCTTGAGCGAGGTCTGAGGACCTCCCACCCATTAAACGCAGCCTTTTGACGGCGTTGAGAACATCAGGTTTGTTGTTGTACGTGTTCAGGGAGAACTCTCTCTGCGCTTTGTCCGAGTACTGCACTATGGCAATGCGAACCTGATCGGGTTGCACGTCAAGCTGCTGGATGGTTCTGAAAATGAAGTCACGGATATGCGCCAGCCCCATGGGTCCGGTGGTGTCTGAGCTGTCGACAAGGAAGACGATGTCTTTTCGTCCAAGATTAAGAATCTCTGTACAGCAGGAAAGAAGGTGAACAATGAAGCACAATAGGTTTAAGATGGATGAAGCTTTATAGATTTTGTTAAATTTATGCTCTCCTTGATCTGAAACCCTGAAATGTGCTTTAGATACCATTGAAAAGTCTTACCTGTGACCTCTGTTGGTGCTACATAAGTATTGACGATATCCTGAGAAGTCATCGTGTTCACTGACGCAAGGAGCTGCTGTTCCACAGACGGGAGCTGTTGGAAACTGTCAACTGTGTATGTGAGATCTTGCTTCAGCGCAATCTGTCTCAGTTCATTGGGGTCAGCGTTTCTTGATCCAACAGCAATAGGTGCCACCATGCCGCTCTTGAGTTGTTGCGCTGGACGAGTCACATCGTCGGTGGACTTGCCACCTGTTACTAGAATGAGGAACTGTGGAACAGCCTCCTCGATACGGCTTCCTGCAGACCTCTGGTAGATGTGTTTAGAGACCCAGTCAAGGGCACGGCCGGTGTTTAACTGGCTCCCTCCTCTGCTCTGAAGCCTTGCCACCGCCTGCCTGACCTCTTCTTTTGTCGAGTACTGATTCAGGAGGAATTCCATGTGCGGGTCATCACTGTACTGCACTACTGATATTCTGACATTGTCCAGTCCCACATCCAGCTTATCGACGACTCTCTTGATCATTTCGCGGACAGATGGGAACTCCCTGCGTGTTGCGGTTGAGCCGTCAACTAAAAACACAACATCCCTTTTGTCTCCACGAGTGGCTATTGTTGTAACTGTAAAATAAAGAAAACATAAATAGATTGCATTTAAAGACAACATATTTACTTGTAGAGCAGGTATGGCAGGTTCAATAACTAGACTTGTTTATATCTTAGCACTTTAAAGTTATAAATTCAATGTTTGTTCAAATGCATCATTACAAATAATATTGGGTCAACAATTACCATCTCGAGTTGGGAAAACAGGCTGCAACGCTGCGAGTTCATCATCAGACAGCTCAGTGAGAGTGGTGATAAGGTTGTTCTGGACGGTGTACAGCCCGGGAAGGTCATCCACAACCAGGGCAAAGTTGGGAACATATGCAACTGCTTTGAGGTCATGAGAGCTCACTTCCCTGGTCCCAATACTGAAGGGGAGAACCCCGGCCCTTTTGAGGGTGTATGCCGCACCGACCACATCATCTGTGGAGCTTCCACTGGAAACAACAATCACAAACTGAGGGACACCTTCTTGCTTCCTGCTTCCACGGGCTGCGGTCAGGAAATCCTGGCTCATAAACTCCAAAGCCTGGCCAAGGTTGCGCTGACTTCCTCCTCTTTGCCTAACCTCTTTGATACCATTCAAAACACCCTCCTTGGTTGCATGGGTGTTCAAATACATATCAGCATTCGGAGAGTCCCCATATTGGACAACACCTATCCGGATCTGGTTTTCGCCGACATTGAGATTCTCCACCACTCTGCGCATGAACTCCTGGATAATAGGGAAATCCCGTTGAACACCTAGGGATCCATCAACAAGGAAGACCACATCCTTCTTTGGACCAAGGGACGAGGCTGAAAAAAATGAGAAAGAATGAAATGAGTGTCTCCCACTGATATAATTTAAGTGGCATAAAGTGATTGTTATGGCACGTCCTTTTAAAATAACAATTTGAAGAAAAGTCCACTTTCAGAAAAACTTTAAGATAAAGAGTCGATTTGCATACCTTCTGCTGTATGAAATAGAGAAGTCAATCACAATTGAGGAATAATAATATTGCATATACTGTATAAACCCATCAATTTAGTATGTTAACCAAATGTAGTTTGATCAAGATTATTTATTTTTCTTTTCTTTTATTTACCAGACCATCTCATTTAGAAAAATATCATGTAAAAGTCGTATCAACTTACCTGCCACGGAAACGTGTTTTAAAGCAAAAAGCACATCTACAAGGATGTCTGGGAGAACTCCAAAGGCACTGATCGGGAATGTATAAGTATTTGTCAACTCAGTGGACAAAGGACTAACCAGGTTTACACCAATGAAAAATATGAAAATGTCACGAGAATGGACGGACAGAGCCTGTTGAATAAAGCTATCACTGGACGGTCCTCCTGAAAGTGCTATCAAAACTTGTTCGACCCCCTCGTGATGCCGACTCCCAGCCAGGGCGGTGAAGACCTTGTCCAAGATGTACTGAAAAGCTGCTCCAGTGTTGCGCTCCCTCCCTCCCCTGTGCCTGAGTGTTCTAATTATCCTGGAAACAGCGTCTTTCGTTGTATGCGATCTCAAATAGAAGTGAACCTTTGTGTCCCCACTATACTGTACTACGGCGATTCTGTCCTTGTCTTTGCCTATGTCAAGATTCTCAGCGATCCTTTGTGTAAAGTCACGCATCGCGGGAAATCCACTTCGGCTACTATCAGAGCCATCAAGGAGAAGTACCACATCTCGTCTCAAGGGGCGCAATTCTGTACAAGAGAGTGTCATAATGAGACAGGATGTTTGGTAGACAAGCTGATTGATAGAAACATACAGAAATATACAAATATCCTTGGTCTTAGTAAGTTCGGGTAAGAATGGATATGGACAAGGCATGCCACCATCATTCACTGCAAAGAATGATGAAATGAAAAAAAAGCATTTGAATAGAAGAGAAGAGACTGACACGACTTTCAGTAACACTGATTGATTGAATACGTAGGCCAAAATAATTAAGATCAGCACATGCTGATCTTAATTATTTTGGCTGATGATGTCTAGCAAGGAGTACAACTTTCTTGAACCAAGGAACGATGGCAAAGAAAAGTCCAAAGAGAAGATAGGTAAATATAATTGAAATGAGCAGGCTAAGACTTCAAAAAAGCTTCAAAAAAAGAAAAGCACATTGTTCTGATTTCACCAATGAACAATGGAGGAAAAGGCAAAATAATTATCCAACATTTCAAATGAAAAGAAATGCTGAATTGCTTGGAAGAGTATAAAATGCTGAAGCTCCAAAATGACAGGTCCAAAACCAGACATTACAAAGAAATAAAATATTGAATATTAAAATAAATCCGACAATGACACAGTATTACCTCAAAATGCCTTCTAGGACTCAACAAAAAGAACATCAAGGTTAATTGTTATTGAAAAAATGTATAGTTTTGCCATTTTATCATAAATTATCGAATTTAAGTCACAGTACGATAATGAAAGAGCTATAGAAAAATAATACAAAATAAATATCTTGGTTAACTCAAACATGTGAACATTTAAGTAATATTGACGAGATCAATGAAACAGCAACTGCCACATGTTGACGTACCTACAAATGTTGAGGATCCAGGAACAACCTCAAATACCACTGTTTCCATAGAGGACTGCAGTTGCTGTTGGACACTGGGAAGGTCAGTAAATTCAGACACAGACAGAGCCTGTGCGGGACCATGGGATATCTTCCGCAGTTCTCTGGTATCAGAGCCTCTGGTTCCGATGGCGAGGGTAAAGACCCCCAGCTCCTTCAGAGCGGTGGCTGCT
>JAOPUA010000062.1:12446441-12458703 GCA_027122455.1 Trisopterus luscus
CTGTCGTCATCCACATTGAGCGTATCCACAACTCTCTGCACAAAGTCACGCATTGCTGGGAATCCAGACCGCGTGCCATCAGATCCATCCAGCAAGAACACAACATCCCTTTTGGGCAGGCTGTGATCAACTAGAAAATAATAATAGTAGACAAAGATTAAGGGGCTCCAATAGTTACTTGAAAAGCACAATCAGGAGATAATTAGATCTAAGATATTATTTCCTTGAATACGTCAAAGTTTGTAAAGCATGAATTTAGTTTTAAATAAATTCATCCAGAAGGAATACAATACCCTTCATAGAATCTGTTATCATTTGAATAGAATCTGTTGAATATAGTTAAAAGTATCTTACCAGATGCAGATTCCTTTTGACTACTGATTCTCCTTATGTGAGACACCAATGTGTGTTTAATGCTGTCAAGATGTGCAAAGTCAGAGACTAAAAAAGCATTGTTTGGATCTGAAGAAATTCCCCTCATTTCAAAAGCATTTGTCATCCTTGATCCAATAGCAAATGTAATTACACCTGCAGTCTTAAGAGCACTTGCTGGTCCTCGAGGAGAATCTCTTGATCTACCACCAGAAATAAGGACAAGTATCTGTTTTGCTCCCTCATGTTGTCGGCTTCCAGCTTTTGTAACAAAGATATTGTTTCTTACAAACTGTAGAGCAGTTCCAATGTACTGCGTCATTCCACCTTTTCGCTTAAGGTTTGTTATGTATGTCATGACTTCATCTCTATTTCGGTAAGTATTCAGGTTGAAGTTAACTTCTGCATTGTTACTATATTGTACAACAGCAACTTGATCCTTCCCCTGGTCCAGGTCAAGGCCTCCCACCAATTCGCCAACAAAGTCACGCATAGCTGTAAATCTGTCCTTATTGTCGTCAGACCCATCAAGAAGGAAAACAATATCCCTTTTCACACTTGGACCTGAAACTAAGATACCACAATTAGTTTTATTTTCTCACATTTGACATTCAAATGACATAAATTCCCAGCTAACAAAAAAGTAAAACAACAATGTGTTTTACTTCACTCACCTATTCCTGGGCTGATTGAAGCTTTGTGAGAAGCAACTTGAGATAACAACTTTTGCCGTACAACAGAAAAATCTGAACTCTCTTTGATTAGATATGCATCTCTTGGATTGTGTGCTAGACTCTGCATCTCCAACCAATCTGCATTTCCCATTCCAACACTGAAAAGTACCACTCCAGCATTTTTCAAACTTTCCAACGGAACTTGGACATCATCTTGTGACTTTCTGCCACTTAAGATAATCAGTATCTGAGGAACTCCTGTCTGAGCTCTGCCTCCAGCAGATGATGTAAAGACATTCCTTGCCACATAACCAAGGGCTTTTCCTGTATTCACATGCTTGCCTCCTTTTAACTTCAAATCACTGACATACTTCAAGATGTCCCTTTTTAATGAGTATGTATTCAGATAAAAGGCTGGAGTTGGTTCTTCACTGTATTGAATAATAGCAATCTGTGCCTTGTTTGGCCCAATATCTATTTGTTCAACAAATTCCTTGAGAAAAGATTTAATTCCCCTGGCACTTTGTTGCATATCATCAGATCCATCCATGAGAAACACAATATCAGCATTTACTTGCTCTACATTACCAACATCGTAAGTGTCTGCAATAGATAACAAAAAAAAACACAATTAAACAAGATATAATATGTTCAAAGTAATCATAATGTTCTATCTGACAATCATCTATTTTGTAAATCCATGCTTGAAAGAGTTTGCTCGAAATGTTATTAATTTGTGTTCGGAGTGTTTATATCTGTTTCTTACCCGTAAGAGTTTGGACTTCTGTTGTTACCTGGGCACCGCTCAATATGTCTTTCGCAAGTGAGTATAAGGTATCGTGAGACAGATTGTTAAAATCCATGACGGCGAAAGAATGCGATGGGTTGAAAGAGATGGTTTGCAGTTCCAATGTATCAGCATTTGTTGTTCCAACACTAATGGTCTTAATTCCACTGTCTCGGAGTGACTGTGCTGGCCCTCTGACATCATCCCCTGATCTTCCACCAGTAAACACAAACAAATATTGAGGCACACTCTCAGCATGTCTGCCCCCAACTGAAGCAGAAAACACATTATCTCGGACAAACTCCAGGGCCTTGCCAGTGTTGAGGGGACTTCCCAACTTGTGCCTAATAGTTCTTATGGAATTCAGCACATCATTTTTGATAGAGTAGGAATTCAAATAGAAATTGGTTGTGGCATCACGGCTATATTGAACCAAAGCCACGCGGTCATGATTTGCTTCCACTTTCATGTTTTCAACAATTCTTTGCATCAGGCTACGAATTCCCTCAAAGCCATTTCTAGCATCAGATGAGCCGTCAATAAGGAACACTACATCCTTTTTCTCTGAATCTGCAAACAAAGACACCAAAAAGGAAGTGAGTCTACGATAATTATATACAGTGTATATGGTGTAGTAGTAGACCTTCTCAAGATTAGAAATCGGAATAAGACATAATTATACAAGCAATCAATAGTGAATAGATTATTGTGGTATTATTAAGGATTAACACAGTAATGTTTTGGCAGGGGAAGCAAGAGAAATACTACCTTACCAAAAATCTTTATGGGATCAATGTGCTCTGTTTTAACAGAAACCTCACCAACCAATGATAAAACATTGCGTTGGATGGTCGAAAGCTTGTCATAATCATTGATTTTGAGGGCATAGTTAGGTTTGTGAGACATTGTCTGTAGTTCAAGCGTATCTGCGCCAGTTGTTCCAACCCCAATTAAAATGACACCTGTTTCTTTGAGGTGTTTGAGGGGGGCTCTAATGTCATCTCCAGATCTCCCACCACTCAGTAGTATTACTATTTGTGAAACTCCCTCAGTACGTCTGCTTCCATAGCCTGGAGTAAAGATGTTGTGCTCCACATGTTGGAGAGCTGCTCCCAGGTTGTGTGGATAACCTCCTTTGTGACTTAAGCCTGTTATTGCTGTGATGATCTCACTTTTCGTTGACTGTGTGTTCAAATGGAAATTTGTTTCTGCTGTGTCACTGTACTGGACCACAGCTACACGGTCTTGGTTGTTCTCCAAATTCAAGGTCACCACAATTCCCTGCACGAAGGCTTTGATTTCTTGAAATTTTCCCCGGGAATCATCAGAGCCATCAACTAAAAATACAATGTCTCTCTTGTTGTTGTTATCTGCTGTAGCAAAGGTTATCAAAAAAACATATTAGTATTAAGAGCAGTATTCAGAGCTGTTTTGTATCAATAAATCAAGTGCAAGGATGGTAAAAGGCCAAATAAAAGCCCCCCTTACCTAATCCAGTCTTTGGTATAGATTTTGGTTGACGAGGCACTCTTTTCACAAATGACATAAGTTGTTGATAGATGCTCACCAGGTTATTGAATCGAGGCACAGTTAAAGCATAGGAAGGGCTATGTGCCATCACTTGGAGCTGTAATAAATCTGAATTCCTTGAGCCTATGCTGAACACAATGACCTGTTCCAGTTTCAAGGCTGTGGCAGCACTTGCAACCTCATCTTGAGATATTCCCCCACTCAAAACAATCAGAATCTGGGGGACACCTTCATGGCGTCGACTTCCAGAGGACTCAGTGAAGACATTTCTCCTCACATAGTCAAGGGCTGCCCCAGTATTCAGGGGCTTGCCTCCTTTATGTTGTATATGCCGGATGGCTGCAAGAACATCCTGTTCTCCTTTATATGTGCCGAGGTTAAAATGAGTCTGTGGATCGCTGCTGTATTGGACCACAGAAACACGGTCTTTGTTTTCTTTAACATTCAATGCCTCTGTAACTTTTTGGACAAAGCTAAGCATTTCAGCAAAGTCTCGTCTTGTGTCATCTGAGCCATCCAATAGGAACACTATGTCCTTTTGTGTTGCGTTTAATTCAACTAGGAGAGATGGGAAGTACAGTTTTAAAACAAATGACAAACTTGGGAAATATAACACTTGGGAAGTGTTATTTAAACCACAACAATAATTATATCTTTCATTGAAGTGCTAAAAATGTCATGCACATCAAACATTTACAAAGTCTAGCAAACAATTCATGCAAATATGGAAATGTAGTCTGAAATTACAAACCATTTAAGGTTATCTGACTAAGAAGAAATCCATGTACACTACCACATATAAACTTTCTTAAGGAAGTGCATTCACTGTCTTTGAATAAAAAAGGAAAGATATATAGTAATTAGATGAAACAGAAGAATCTGGAGTAAAAGTCAGGTCAATGATCAGATTATCATTGGCTCAAGAAAGAGCTAATCCTATGAATGGGAACTTGACCATGAGGTCAAGCAGGCATCAAGTGAGACTTTGTCTGAAACAAAACTATAGTATTCAATATCCTCAAAAGATGATGTTTCATTGGAAATGATAAAGACAATACTATCTACATATACAGCTACCAAGATCACATTGATTCCCAGCCTTGAATCAATGGTACTTCTTACCTACAATAGTAGGTGGTTCGATTCCCATTTATGATTGGACAAAAGCAAAGATTTCCGGCTGAATAGACAAGAGTTCACCAAAGACTGGTAAGTTAAAAATAAATTTGGAGGAGTACGCAATTTCCTGAAGGTCTTCAACTGTTGGGTTTTTCATTCTGATTGCAAAAGAGAGAACACCAAGGTGCTTCAGACTATTTGCAGCGACTGTGACATTATCATTGGACTGGCCTCCAGTAAGTAAAAACAGAATCTGAGGGACCCCCTCCAAACGTCTACTTCCAGAAGAAGCGGTGAAAACGTTATCCTGAACAAACTGAATTGCTGTACCGGTGTTGCGAGGTACACCCCCTTTATGGTGAAGACTTCTTACAGCATGAATTATAGCTCTTTTGGATTTATGTGTTAGCAAATTAAAATATACTATGGTGTCACCACTATACTGAACAACCGCAACACAAATGTTTTCCCCATCAAAATGTCTAGTCCTTTTGCCATTCTTCTGATGAACTATCGAATGGCCGGCAATCCATTTCTGGAGTCTTCAGAACTGTCAAGGAGGAACACTATATCCCTTTTCCCCCCTGCTGTATCAACTAGAAACACACAGAATACAAGGACCTGGTGTTTACGATTTGATAATGTCTGTATATATAAATACAAACTACAAAGAAAAAACTGCAGAGAATCCAAAGTTGTAGAAGAAGAAAATGCAGGCTGTTTTAGCAGCATGAAGGACAAGTACGACGAGAAGTGTAGACAAATGAAGTCAATTATTTGACATTCTGCTTTAAAGTAGTAGCTGAAAATAACAAATGCAAAGTCTGGAAAAAGTGGCAAAACATCTTGCTCAAAAGAGGACACTTTGGAAAGTTGAAAGGATGCATGAAAAGTTCATACAACAATATTCTCGACTGAATATTGAAGACCTGTTAAAGCATTGTTTACATGTATAGGCGATATAATGTTAAAATTCTTACCTATTAAGCTTGGGATTCCTGGATATTCCATTGCAACTTTTGACACATTTAATTTACCAACAAGCTGTGGTTTTAGTAATGGCAACTCAGAGAAGTCATTCACTTTGAATGCAAAATCTGGTTGGAATGCAATTTTTTCCAACTCAGGGAGATTGGCGTCCCCTACTCCAATACCAAGCACTATGATTTCCCGATCTTTAAGAGCCACAGCTGGAGCATTGACATAATCACTGGACTGGTCACTTGTTAGAAGAACCAGTACCTGGGGAACGCCCTCGAGCCTTCTACTTCCTGTGGAGGCTGTGAAGATATTGTGTCTGACGAACTGGAGAGCTGCCCCAGTATTCAGGATCTCTCCACCCTTGTGGGTTAAAAGATCTATGGCATTCATGACATCATCTTTAGTTCTGTGAGAACTCAGATAGAAATTGACTTCAGGTCTATTGGCATACTGCACAACAGATACCCTTACTTTGTCCTCATCCACAGTAAGCCTCTCCACTATACTCTTTACAAAATGCTGTACTTCTGGAAATCCAACCTTTGTACCGTCAGTGCCATCCAGTAGGAACACTATATCAATTTTTTCAGCATCCCCATGTGCTAAGACACAACACATGAAAGTAATTTTAAGGTACAGTTTTAAGAGCACCAATATCATCACATTTTATATCACATTTGAAAAGATAATTGTGAAAGACTAATAAAACGCTTTGCTCACCTTGCTCAAGGACATATTGAAGCTGCTCTTTGGGAAGGCTCACGTAGTTGTTGAGCTTTTGTTGGACTGTGCCCAGTTCACTGAATTCTTTCACTTTGAAAGCAAAGGATGGGTTGTGTGAGATCTCCTGGATCTGCCTTATGTCTGCATCCTTGACACCCACCCCAAAGGGCACCACTCCCCCGGTCTTCAGTGCAACGGCGGACTCTTTAACATTATCCCTGGATCTACCTCCCGTCAAGACAATCAGAAATTGTGGGACATTTTGTGGGGCCCTGCTGCCATTACTTTCAGACAAGATGGTCTCCTTCATGAATTTTAGGGCAGATCCTGTGTTCAGACTACGCCCACCAGCGAGACTCATGTCATTAACAGCTCTCATCACCTCGTCTTTGGTTTGGTAGGTGTTTAGGTAGAAGACAGATGTTGGTGTCTCGCTATGCTGGACCACTGAAATACGCACTCTATCAATTGCGATATCAAGTGGCTGGATGACTTTAAGGATAAAATCCTTGATGTAGGGGAAGTCTGCTCGAACATTGTCCGAGCCATCGATGAGGAAAGCTACATCTCTCTCAGCCCCTGTAAGAACTGGATCAAAGATAAAAAAAGAATAAGAAATTATTAACACTTTTTTCTACACTTTTCTTACACAAACATATATGCAAACATTTATCACTGCTCAAATTATTTTCCTATTATAATATGATAACCTCAGCATGAAAAATACTTCAAATGTTATTTGAATTATAGTTATTTGAATAAAACAACATTTGAATATCTTAAAAATGTACACCTAAAAAAAGAGAGAAGAAAGAAAAAGAGAGCTCACCACTTATTGGGATTTCAGTGAATTCAGTCACATCAGTGTCACCAACTACCGTTATCAATGGCTGATAGATTGGTTCAACAAGCTGTGGCATGTCAGGAAAGTTGTCTACATGGAAGGCCAATTCTGGAACAAAGGCCACTGATTGGAGTAACGTTGGATCTGCCTGTCCAGTACTGACTGTATAGGTCAAGACTCCAGCCAGAGCCATCCTATCTGCAACCTTCTTAACCTCATCCTGGGCAGGGCCACCTGTGATCAGAACCAATGCCTGAGGGACATTCTGTCTCCTCCTGGAGCCAGTGGATGCTTGGAACATGTTGGATAGAGCATAATTCATGGCGGCTCCTGTGTTCAATACCGTTCCCCCGGTCACCCTCATTTGGGCGATTCTGTCCAAAACGTCCTGCCTGTTTTGGTGAGTGTTCAGGTAGAATTCAATTTTGGGACGTTCAGAGAACTGCATGAGGCCAATCTGGACTCGGTCAGGGCGCACATCCAGCCTGTTCACCACGTCAGTGATGAACTGACGCACGTAGGGGAGGTTTTGGTTCCCAACATAGCTGGAGCCATCCACAAGGAAGACAATGTCTCTAATGACTTTTGATGTCTGGACAGTGGTTATCTCCAATTCTGAGGAACAGCACAGGGGAAAAACACATTTTTAACCACCTTTTTAATATAAATATTATTTGTAACGTGTCAAAGCTTTAAATATGTATTGAAGTATAACTTGTAACCATTACCAGGTCCTTCTGTCACCACAACCCCACTGATAGTGGTCAGTGGTGCAATGACCGGCTTGGGGTTGCGGAGAAGAAGACGTAAGTCTTTCAGCATGAAGACCAGAGAGTCATCGAAAGCAACCCGCTTCAGTTCAGCCTCATCGGCAGCCTTGGATCCCGCAGCCAAGGTCAGAACTCCCATTTGCTGAAGGGCCTGGGCAGGGCCATCCACGCTGTCGCTGGACCTCTTGGAAGTGATGACCAGCAGAAGCTGTGGAACTCCCTGCCGCTTGCCCTTGTCAGCTTGAAACATGTTGGTCCTCACAAAGTCCAGGGCGGCTCCGATGTTCACCATCTGGCCAGGTCTGGGTTTGATTTTGCCCAGCGCCGCAGAGAGCTCCTCACGTGTTCCATAGCTGTTGAGATTAATTTCAAGCCGGGGAGTGTTGCTGAACTGGGCCACACCAATCTGCACGTCGTCGGGTCCGATGGGGATAGAGTCAACGAAGCGCCTGATGAACTCGCGCATGGCGTTGATGAGGGTGGCGCCCATTGTGCTGTCCAGGAGGAAAACGATGTCCCTTCTGCCTACTGCAATGGCTGAAAGATACGAAAGCAAAGGACTTCAAATCAATAAATGCTTATGATATCCAATGCTAATCCTTTTGTGTTGTCAGCCATTCATAAGTACTTAGTCTTTAAAGAGCCACTGAATCCAAAACCATTATTATTTAATTTATTATTTAATACATTTTTTGATGATAAACAGTAATCTATGCCATTTTGTCAGTGACTAATATTAAGTCCACAATTTAGAGGAAATGGGGGTAAAAATCACTTGTTTTTCCCAACGTTCCACTCTGCTACGCAAGTGGAGTTATTCTCATGACGTCAGACTATCTTATCCGCGGTAGTCTGACGTCACGACCAAGTGGCAGCAGCGCCACGGCCTGTGTGGACGTGTGGAGCTCTGTCTGGGCGGTCTTTTTGAACGTGTGGAGCTCTGTGGGCCATGTGTGTGGACGTGTTGAGATCTGTCTTGGCAGTGTGTGTGGAGCTCTGTCTGGGCGGTGTGTGTGGGGCTCTGTCTGGGCGGTGTGTGTGGATCTCTGACTGGGCGGTGTGTGTGGAGCTCTGTCTGGGCGGTGTGTGTGGAGCTCTGACTGGGCGGTGTGTGTGGACGTGTGGAGCTCTGTCTGGGTGGTCTGTATGAGTGTGGTGTTGGGCTTTTTAGACTTTGTATAACGCTACAGTGTGTGTGGATGGTGAAGCTCCGTCTGAGCACCTAAGTTATTACCATACAGTAATATGGTAATAATAATACACAACATCGCTCATTACAACACAGTTACAGATACAAAATGACGGTGCTAAAAAAGTATTATGAAGTTGGCCTGGACTGTAACCATGGGGATAACACGCCCTGATGTCTCCTAAAACGCCCCAAAATGCCACACATTGTTTTAAATCACATAGTGTTCAAATTCAATCTGAAGCAGTGGGCTCACTGGCTCTTTAAGTCAGTGGGTGTGATCATTTCAACGCATATACATTTCTTTAGGTGAATATTCACAGGAAATTCTTACCTTGCCCAAGAATATGGTACAATACTTCTTAAAAACCTCTTAAAAGCTATATTTTGGATAGCTTTGATTCAGCATCACCAACACTCACTGCCCCACCCTCCATGCAGTGAAGAAACATACCTTCAGTGAACTCATTCTGAACCACAATGGTACGCTGGGCGACCCCGACAATGTACGGCCGCAGCTGGTCACCCATGCTCGCCGCCGTTCGGAAATCAGGGGCTTCTAGCACAAAGCTTTTGTCAGAGGCTACTGACTCGAGCTCAGCGACGGAGGCGCCACCGACGGCAAGGCCGAAGGTGATAACGTTGGCCTTCTTAAGGGCCATGTCGCCAACGCTAGTCTCATCCGTGGACGGCCCGGCGCTGATGACCACCACAGCCTGGGGCACGCCCTCTTCCGCCCTGCCCCCCGATGTCTGGCTCAAGAGGCTCTTGGACACCATCTCCAGGGCCGCCCCCAGGTTGGCCTCTTCGCCCCCCCTGAAGGAGAGGCCCTTCACCGCATCCTGGACCGCCGCCTTGCTGTCATAAGTATTGAGATAGAACTGAACCTCTGGGGCAGTACTGTACAGGGCCACGGCGACTCGAATAGTGTCCCTGCCCACATCAAGGCCCTCAATGATTCTCAAAGCCAAATCACGCACGCGGGGGAAGTTTGCCGCTCCAACGTTCTTTGATCCGTCAATTAACAGCACAAGGTCGGTCGACTCTTGCGCTTTAAGGAGTGGGAGAGAGAGAGAGAGAGAGAGACAAAACAGAACAAAGTGCAACAAAGTGAATGTGTTAAAACAGTGAGGGACAAAAAAACTGCATGCTAGCACATTATTGTACGTGTCAAGTAACATTCGATTGTAAAACACACACATTGCAAAACAAATCATACTGCATGTGGGCTGAACCAAGGAGCTAGTTATATATTATTGTTTATTTGTATTCTTATCCTTCAAATCCATTTCCATTCATAATAATTAACAGCTGAAATACTGGCTATTATGGTTATTAATTAACAGATATGTGTACTAGTTATGAAAATAATTATAGATTATGTTTGAAAGTACTAATCCTTTAATTAGAGGACTTTGCACTATCCTTAAAGGATTGTTATATTTCAATAAAAAAATAATGCCTGTTATATTTCATAGGGTTAGGCTTTCATAGAATAATTAGATTTGAGAACATTTTGTCTATAAAGCCTGTGAGACAGGTGCAGAAGCTCCTGGGCTAAATATTGACTCCACTGAGTTCAGCCCCACCATGCAGACTCGTGTTACAGACCCCAGATAAAGTGACCAGTCATGACCCTGTGGTCCATCCTTGTTGCTTCAGAGTTCCCATGTAACTCTAATCTGTTCACTTCACAGTACTGTATAACAATGTGAAAGGATGACTTGTTGCAGTCAAGGATGGATCCATTCAAGTTCATCACTGTTTCAAGTGCCGACTAGATCACATGTTTTATAGTGATTGACACATTGACAATGAAAAAGACAAACACAAAAACACACGACATACAAGCAGTGGTGGAAGGTTAGCCATTGTTAAATGCTCAGTAACTTTTGTACTAAGATTATTCTTATTAATATTTTTATTCACAGGCCACACTTCCTTTTGCGTTTTCTCATGGATTTGCTCAAATCTATATTTTAGTGTGTATGTGTGCGTGTGTGTGTATGCAGAAAGCGTTTAGCAATTATGTACACAGCTAAGACTGTTCCATGCTCAAGCATTACTGTGTTTTAACATGGCTATTCACAACAAAACTGTTGCTCAACTGAATGTCTATAAACATGCATAAATGTCTGGTGAATTGTGTTATCAGCATATCAAATAGGGTGAAAACAAACAAACAAAAACAAGTGATGTTAATCTTGCTGGTAGGTGGTGAGGGGTTATAGTTGTTAAAAAACTCTTGACTGTGTTAATCCTAGATCCCCGCGGAGGCTTGGTGTGCAGCCGCCTCTGTCTGGTGACCTGGGGAAATTAGTATGGTAGTGCCGACCCCTCTGGCGTTACCTGTCCCGCCTGCGGCCACATCCTGGGCCTCCATCCCCACAGGGGCGCCCAGAGCCTGGCTCACTGCACCGCAGAGCCCCACTACCAAATCCTGCGTTATGTCCCTCAAGGCCCCGAAAGCGTCTACGCTCAACACGTGAGAGTCAGCGGGCCGGCTGGCCATCTCCCTCAGCTCCCAGTCCACTGCGCCCCGCACGCCCACCGCAAACACCTGCACGCCCGCCAGGTGCAGCACCCGCGCCGGCTCGCCCACGTCGTCCTGTGAGCGGCCGTCCGTCAGCACCACCACCAGTTGGGCGACGCCCTCGCCCGCACGGCTGCCCGCCGCCGTGGTCATGTGGGCTCGGATCAGGAAGTCCAGGCCCAGGCCCGTGCGGGTGCCGCCGCCGCGGTAGTGCATGGCCGCCACGTGCTCCATGGCGTGCTCGGCGGCGGCGTAGGTGTTGAGCTTGAACTGAGTGTGGGGCGTGCCGCTGTACTGCACCAGGGCATACTGGAAGCTGTCCCCCGCCCCCTCATGCAGCACTTTAATCACCCCCAGCAGAAAGTGCTTGACATGTTCAAAGTTCTGCTGGCCCATGCTCCAGGACGAATCCACTAGAAAGTATATATCGGCTGGTAGGCCTTGAGCGCAATCTTCAAAAGAGAAAACCGTTGTTTTGAGGAGATACCCATTGAGGTGATAAAGAGCCAAGTACAAAGTCCAGTGTATCAATGAAACCATCTCCTCTCATTTGATCGCACTACAACTGCTGCAACATTATTCTCAGGAAATACATGAATGCCTTGTTTCCACTGAGCGGTGCGGTTCGGCCTCGTGTTTCCACCGCCGACAGTACCCTTATGGTAGGGCGGGGTTTAAGCCGGACGGCGATAGCCGCGGCACCTACGTAAGCGTCGTGATCTCCAGTGGTGTAGCTCAAT
>JAOPUA010000062.1:12486600-12500142 GCA_027122455.1 Trisopterus luscus
CATGAGAATAAAGTCGGTCCCTCTGTCAGCGCTGACAGTCCCTCTGTCAGCACGCAGTTGCTCCGGGCATCCACCCAGGCAGGCAGTGGGTGGAACGTAGTAGTCTGCTGTTACTGTCGGGTCGTTGTTTGTTGCGTAGGCCTAGCATCCACACAATGTAGCCACTAAAACAGTCAATGCAACCACTGATTGCAATGCTTTGGTTGATCGTACCCGTCCATGTGCCAGAGCACATTAGGACCTTTGCTGTGGTAATGCCTGCGTCTCAGACGCCACGCACATCTCTGTTCCACACCCTCATGATCAAACTACTTGATCAATTGTCCAATTATATCTTGCGCTACAATGTAGTCATTGGCTCTCTGTGTTGCACGCTAGTTTAACCACCGATATCCTGGATTCCGCCCATCTCCAGCTATTTGGTTTGAATGAAGGCGACCACATCCTCCACATGGTCTGACTCATCCTTCTGTACGGACGATTTTTTCAGCACAAGCTTTTCAACGTCCTTGCACATATAACCATATCGGTCCCTAGTTAGACGGTCTCAAACGCATGTGTTTTGGCGCAAAGCAGAAGTAGCTTCGTGGGCGGTTCTATGGCGATGTTGCTATTAAAGTCAACCTAACACATAAATGATATGTGGACGCTGTCCTGTGGCCGCAACTGTGGGTCTATTTAATGATATGCGCCAATATATTAACAAAGATTGTTTGTTACCAGTATTGTATACATTATTGTTATCGACTTGTGTTCATAATATGCATGTCCCCCCGTTAATATACATCGCCATGGACTGTATTATGTGTTACGTGTTTAATTTGAGTGTTTAGACAGAACTATGTTTTCTCACAATCAAATGCTCATCAATCCTTAAAGTAATGGGCTTGTACACGATGTCTGTGTCAAGAACATATGTGTTTGCTGTACAGTGTTTGCAGATGCCAAAAACAACACAGCCAAAAACCTACACAGCAGCACAGAGTTAAAGTTAGTCTAACAAATTGTAATGCTAATACACTAGAGTTCTTAGTATCAAGACTCACCCACAGCCAGATATGAGACAAGCTTCTTAAAGACAAATCTAAAATGTTGATTTAAAAGTAGAACTTACCACTGTATCAGCTGCTCTTTCCCTAATCATTTAACCAACCATTTACCCTAAAATTACATTTTGTTTTGGAAGGCTGGAATATACTTTGCTCAAATGTATTATTGTTATTATTATAGGCATAGCCTACTATACTTCATTCATGTTCATTCATGCAGCCCTATGGAAAAAAAAAATTCCACAATCCACGTGCTATTTCTATGCAGTTTCAGACGTATGAATAATCTTTGACATTATAATATTCAAATCAGGTTAATCGTTTGCATGTTTGTGCTGTGTATAGCCTATGTGTGTGTAAGCGCATGTTGTAGTGCATTTAGACAAGGAATTTTTCGGCCAGTAGCGCAATTGAATCGGTGCAGTTTCTAGATCACTAAAATAGCACCAAGTATCATTTGCCCCGGAACACGCCTCTGCTTTTCCCCGACACGCCTCTCCAGGCGCCTGGTTGCTGCGGGGAAAAATGCTTTGTGCCGGGTGCAGACTAGCAACGATACATGCGTCGGTGTAGACAGTTAATTGCGCTGGGCGCAAGATAGGGCCCATTGTGTTTTTGGGCTAAAATAGATGATTGATAGATTGATGATCTGGTGAAACTGTTATTTGGAAACGGGTGGAAACACATTTTGACTGAAACTATTTACATCCTATTTATCTTATTAAATTAAATTATATGAATCTCTCAGTGACCCATTTTTACTTTCTTTATTTAACTAAATCACCTTTACTTTAATTAGGACTTTAACTAACTTGCTTTTATCCCCACTTTTGACCCCGGGCTACATAAACAGGATAATAAGGACAAATGAATACCACTTTAAAGGTTTTGGAAGTGTTGATACATCCACAAAGTAAAAGGAAGAAGAAAAAGATTTTCAAATGTTGATCATTTAAAATGAGCAACATGGTTGTGATTAGGTAATGGAAACGCTCAACATTCCCGGGGAACAGAATGACATGGGAGTAAGCTATGGTGGTTTCCCATTAGCCCTTTTGGATGTGACGAGCCGTACCGTAACGCTCTGATTTGTGTCCACTGCGCCGTGCCGCGTCATGCCCGAGGTGGACCCCCTCGAGGTCTGGCCAAAGTCAGCCCTGCGGCTCAGAGCGGGCTGCGTTGACTCAAACCGTAGGAACGTAGACCCACAAAAACACACTAATCTGTGTGCTCTTGTGTGAGACGTATCCCCGTGCACGAGGAGTATGGCCGTGATTCTTCGTTTATTCGTTCCTTCCTAAAACTATATCAGCCTAATTGAAAGGTGATAAGGGTTTAATAGACGCGTACTGTGGTGGTGATCAAAACAGCTCAGTAAAATAGGACAGATTATTTCAGATTAGTCTTGGTAAAAAGACTGGACATTGGACAATATTTCCACTATTTGACCGCTGAAATCGATCTTCAACACGTTTTTTCCCTAATATGACATGATGTGGCCCTCTGGGAAAAGTGAAACACGAGTGAAACATTGTGCAAATGAGTGGACAGGACTAGTATGAAATTAATCCTCTCCAAATGAGCTATTGAGCTGAGGAAGAAGAAAAGGTGGAATATTGAACTGAATTCATCATCGTGGATATCATTGTGTGTGTCGCCATCCGTCTGAAACCAAACCAAACCTAACCCAAATATATGAAACTTCTCTTGAACAATTCAATCTGGCTTTATGGTAGGCTATAATATAAAACTAGATAGTCAATAAAAGTGTGAATGTTTTTGTGTCATCACTCAAGACGAGCACGTCATCAGTCTAAGACACACCTTCAAGCAGGAAGCCCCTATGTCATGGAAAGATAATGCACATTTATGGCTAGATAAATCCCTAAATTATCTTAAAATGCAGCATTTTCCACTGAGAATATAACAAATGTCATCCATGTCATCCAACCTTGACATGCGTGACGTTTTGATTTTGGTTAGTCGGTTGGGGCGCTGTACCAGTGACTGCTCATACCGCTCGTTTTGGGTCATATTGACAAATAAACAATCCTGTCATTTAGATTGTTGACAAGCTGGTCCTACTGTGCATATGACAGACAAAACACTAGACTATGATTATCATGAGTCCATATAAGTGTTGTCATTGTTGAGTGAAGTTTGTTTCTTGACCCCTAGTTTGTCTGTAGGATGTCAGTTGCTGCGTTATATTTGATTTGAAGGAGTTGTCTGTTTGTTTAATGTTCCTTTCTATCTATCGTTATCTCTAGTGATCTCTGTGCAAAGCTCTGTTCAACCTCATGCACATACATGACACATCTATTAAATGATTAACCCTGAATACTTCTTACAATACATTTTCCATTATATCCATATCTTATTTCTACCATCAATGTAGCATCTTCTTTTCATGTAGAATATTTAACCAAGCATATCCTGACATTCTCACGTCGTTTCAGGGCAGACGAATAGCCTGACATTGCTCCCAGTGGCCTGCATGAATGGCGCCTCTGTTCAGCAGAGTGGATCAGAGGTTAGCAGCAGATGTTGTCGTCACCCACCAGGTGAAGTTCATAACCCAACACTTCAGCATGTCTGCTTAAATGTGGCAGAAAGGGCCTCACACTTTGGAGCTGGCATATACAACCAGCAGAAAGAGAGCCTGCACATTCAGCACTCAAATTCTATGACTTAAACACCTTGTGTTACCTCTTTAATCTGTCTAGATTTGCTAAAGGTTTAGGGAGCATAGAAATCGCGCTAAGAGTGAAACCTTGTTGACATCCAGTATCACCATGTGCGTGCCTTTGGTGTGCGTCTAAATCTGGCACATACCATCACTGATTAGCTGTTCCCAGTCTGAATGTTTCATTCATTTTATGTTAACTATCAGGGGACGCGTCATGTGTCGTTAACCAAGTGCTCCCTATGATTGTTCATACCGGTGCCAGACCTCAACTTAATGAGGTCATCATCTTCACTACCCCGAGCCAATCAGACAATGGCAGCTGCGTAACCTGTGTCTAGTGTTGTACATGTGGTTTGATTTTCCTCGCTTTAGCGCTCACCACCGCATAACCTGTCACAAGCCTAATGAAAGGAGAAAGGAGGAAAGCAGGGTCGGGTGAAGACAAGAAGATTTGATTTGCTGACCTTGCAAATAACATGATCTCATTAGAAAAGGTCGTAAAATGTATCAATGGCGGCTAAGAGTGTTTGATCCCACTGCTCTCTTACAGTAAGCTGGCTAATACTAATACTAATACTAATCAAGTTATGTTTTAACCTGAATTGAAAAGTAGTCTTTTCTCGATTTATTGTTTTTCATGAGTTTTGTATTTGTTTATTTGTTGGTTTATCAGATGTTTTTTTACCTTTTTCAACTCTGAACGGATGTCCAGTCTCCTGAAGTACTGGAGCGTGTCGCCAGCAGGCTGCCAGCCCCACCACTGACCTTTGGCAGAGAGAGGGAGAGAGAGCAGGGAGGAGACTTCTCTGCCTTCTCATGCAGCCTGCAAGTCTTCCTCCTGATTAGCAAGACATGTGATAAGCATTGCCTGCGGCTCTAGCCTGGCTCCCTGGCCTGCCCTGCAGTCAGTCTGTCAGCTCTTCTGATGGAATAGGAGGCCCCTGCAGGCCACCCTCCTCACGACTCCAGCACCAAGGTATGATGATGAGCGCAACGGATGGGTCAGCCAGTGGATGTGTGCGATGGCTGGTAGTGTTGAACTCTGATGGGCTTTGTGTGTGTCTCTGATGTGTGGTTTAATTGGGTACTCTGTGTGGGAGCTGGGGTACGCCCAGAGGACTTCCGATGCCTCTGATGATGTTTTTGTGTATATTCCTGGCCTTGTTTTCAGCAGCCAAGTGTTACTAAATGTTTTTTGCTGTTGCGGTTCTAGGGAAACTCCACTTAACAAACGATTAACAAATGATTAAGAGGAATCTTCCTGCCGCACAGAAGAAGCTTGGCCTCGTGTTGTGGATGCAACGCTTGAGTATTAGGAAGTGCTGCTCATGGCTATCACATTATATCGTGTTATAGTTAGGCAGGTACAACATGATACTGAGTCGTCAGCAAAGATTACACTTTCAGCTTTCAATTATCTAGCAGTAGTTTCACCGATTTGTATTTCATCGTCTCCACGGTGACAATTAATTCACACCTATTTCAACTCTTAAAGGTAACAAACATAACTTTAACAGCTAATGATTGTGTTTGGTTTCCCTGTACCTTGCACTGGAAGGAAACGTCAAGCGGTGGACGCCCTCAGTAAACACACAGCACCACCACTCTGCACCACTTAGCTGGTGGCTCGGGAACTCCACAACTGTCTGGGACACCAGTTGTTTGGTGTTATTGTTTATTGTTTGATGATCCCAGCATGTTGGTCTGTGGCCCAGCAATGGTCCTGCTGCTCTGCTACCTTTAGTCACCACCACGCCAAGATAGAGGAATTAGATTACTGCATCATTTGACTTCTTATGACGCTGAAAAACAAAACAATTATCTGACTTCCTACTTTACTTACTGGCTTATTGACATTGACATTGACATCTGGCATTGAAAATCTGGCATTTTGTGCCTTGTGAGTTTCTGTGTTTGTGTATGAATTATGTACGTGTGTGTGTGGGGGGGGGGGTGTATGTGTGTGAGCATGTTGTGTGTGTATGGGAGTATTTGAGCGTGTTTGTGTGCGTGTGAATCATGCGCTCGGTCTGATGGTTGAACAGAGACAGACAGCGGGTCAAGTGCAAATGAGAGGGTGAGGGTCAGAGGTCACGGTCAGCCGATGCATTCACCCAATGTTTATTAACAATGAACAAGTAGCAAGTCAATGATTCGTCCAATCCCTTTAGTGCAGCTTACCAGGGGGAGAAAACAACGCCAAAAATCTAAATCAAAGGTAAAGGTAGATAAAGACAATAATAGTATTAGTACTATCCATATAGTTACGGGCTGCTCTACCTCAGCTTCCAGATGCTGCCTACACAGTCTCCTGAGTTTATGCAGTTGTGGCAATAAGTTCCCCGCTCCAGACTGAATGGAACCATGTGCCAGTCATTCCACGGGCCTCCGTAAACACTGGGAACGCAATAAAAGAGGAGGAATCAGTCAGGGAGCAACAACAGGGAGCTGCTTTAATATGAAATCAACAGCGCTGCATGCTTGATAGCCTGAGTCAGAGTCAACCCATGCCTGTCCCACGGACGCCTTACGGGGGCAGAGGTCCAACGCTGCTGCCTCGTGTGCTGATGCAGATAGGGGGTTCAATCCCAGCCGAAAGGGTGTGGGGTTGAACCCCAATGTACACATGTCTAGCTGAATGAATTTGTTAGCAAGCAGTCTAACCTACATTCACTACATTGTAATATCACTCATGGGAAGCAAACGCTATGTATTCCAAACGCTGGTTAATATTATAGAGTGTTGAATATTCTGGCTGTCTCTGTGGTCCTAATTCGGTGTGAATATATTTATGTAGCTGGTTTATAGTAGTAATAATTCATGCCTCGGGGTCGTGTGAAGGGTGATCTAAGAGACGTGTTGCTGTAGAACGTTTTTAATAGTCAATCTTGTGATTTCATCACTGACTTAATGGGAGTGATAAAACACTGGAGTTGGTCAGAAGTGTGGGACGGTTGGGGCGGGGGAAGAGTGGTGGGGACGGCAACAGGCTCTTTAACAGGGCGTCGTACAGTAGAATCAATCAAAATGATCACTAGGAACAATCATTAGAAATAATGATCCCATGTGAAGCAAATATGGTTCTAAGAGCTCTGTTCAATCAGGATCAATAAGTCATTGGTTGCAAACAGTAGTAAATTGCCTTTTCAAATCAAAGCAGCATTACATTCTGCTTTAAAATCAGATAAAATCAGCTTTTACCCTTTATCTTCAAAAAGCAGTATTTAAATACAATTCTAACTTTATTAAATCCACCAACAAACATCTGGTCTTAGTTTCTTCTTGGATTTTTGGAAATAAGTTGGAACTTCTTTTAATCCATATATGATATTTATATTCTACATGGGTCCTCTTGTCCCTGAATGAGTGTGGAGGCCTTCCTTCTTTGTCCTTAGGGTTATGTAGTCTGGCTGAACTCTGCTTCTCCCCCCGGCCCCAGAGCCACCCAGCAGCCCGGCGCCGCCCGCCTCTCCACCATGATGCCTGGCAGCGGCCCGGGCAAGAAGCTGGACCTCTCCAAGCTCACGGACGAGGAGGCCAAGCACGTTTGGGACGTGGTCCAACGGGACTTCGACCTGAGGAAGAAGGAGGAGGACCGGCTTGGGTGAGTTCAGACCTCTTCCCTTTATTTTGGAGGGGAATTGGAGATGAAGCTTCTCCCAAACACCCCTGAGCAAGGGCACGCCTGCTGCTGCTGCTGCTGCTGACGCAGCTGACGCGCCAGTCCCTCAAAGCCCGTTCCGTTTGGATGACTGAGTGAAGACTAATGTCTCTGAATGAAGGCATATCGGAGTATAGTAGTAGTAGTTCATTGATTAATGCTTTCTCTGAGCTAGGTTATGCAGGTTCAATAATCCCACAGCACAGGACTTTGTGTCATTGGAGCAACTTAAGAACTACAGGGTGTCACAATTTTTTTTTCTTAAACTCAATTTGCCCTGAAATAGAAAGTGAATATAAAACTGGATCACCAGAACCTAGACCTCCCGTGAAACAGAACAGAAACTGGAAATATGTATACATAGGTGTCACACTCAATCTAATCATCTCCTCCAATTCAAATGTAGACAAAGCTTTTGTTGGAGCTTCTCACCTGGAAGGACTTTATTTATTTCATGTGGTGCTGTGGGAGGTCACTGCCCCCCCCCCCCCACAGCACCAGATCTGATTCATTACACATGGTCTGTAAGATCCTGCTTCAGTGTGAGACGCAGCTTCAACCAGATGACTCACATGGCGTGCTCAGCCCCCCCTCACAAGAGCTCCGCGGAAATCTGTGACCCTTATGGCGGGTGATTGACTAATTCATGTTGATCTGCTGATAGTACAATTAAATAGTTAGTCAAATATGTTGTCCTCCCCCACAATAAAAACCACCCCGCCTGTTCTGGAGCATGAACAACTGAACAGGTTGTATGTCTATAGGACCCTAAACGACCCATATAGCGTTTGCTTGTACAGCACTCTCTACCAAGTGGTCAAAGGAACAACAATACGTCACATATGTCATTGTTTATCCTTCCAAAACCTAATGGAGGAAATTCTTTTTATCCTCAGTGGAAAAGATACGAGATAGTTTCTGCATTAAAATGCATTTGGACATTTCTAGGAAGAAATGTGCATTTCCTTGCGTAGTGTGTCTTTGCGTTGTGTAGTCATCATTATGTTATGTGCAGTTGTTCGTAACTGATCTTTCAATAAAAATGTTAATTTCCAAAAACTAACTTACGATGTTGTTTCCACTAAGAATACAACGAATGTGTTTAACTTTGAAATACGTGAAGTAGTGCAGTTCCTTCCAGTAAACACTAAAACTGTGGTTTTCAGTTATATTGCCAAACAACCTATTCTGTCATTGGTTGGATATCACGTTGGAAAAGATCAGAAAAGATACAGCATCATTTGACCTTCTTTAATCTGGACATTGATCAAACATAAACACCATTTAAAGAACACAAATAAAGACAACTTTATACAAGGCACTGCTGACAACTCACCTATTGCATCAGCATGTATTGCTTTATAGTGCATATCTGTGAGTGCTTTCTCCCTGTTCATATTCAATATATCAATTCAACAGAGGTTATTTTTTCATTTGATAGCAAGTGGGTCAGAACCTGTCTTGTTTTCCACTATACATTGCCTCCCTACGGATCCTTAGCGTTCCTTTAATCACAACAAATACTTAGCTAAGTTGGGCGGTAATATTTATTTAGTATGCACCATGGGCAAAGAGAAAAGTGTCTCTCATTCCACACCTCTGAGTAGAGGCAGGGCTAGCTCAACTCAATGACAGCAGCAAATAGTTTTATCTTGACTTGTGCCAGCTAATGTGCACCTTGATGAATAGTGCTATGAGATTTGGTCCAATAGAGAGATGGCAGGAGTAAAGGCACATATTTAGTCCTGGTTGCTAGTCGCTGGTAGCTTATCTCAGTGGCTAACATTACTCCCATCAAGAGTCATGTTTGCCACATGTTTTCCTTGAGCAAAGGGTTTGGTGGCTGATGACTATCAATGGTTGAATAAGTGCAAACACAGACATGGTGATAAATATTTGGGCTCCGGTGTTTGTCCACAAGAATGATTCCTGCTGAAGTTTTCCTGGCATCCTGGTCATCTATCTCCTCATTGCAAGAAATTCTGTGTAGGGTTTTCAGCCATGTTGCAAACTTGAATGCCAAAGTCAATTCAATGGTTGATTGTTTGACTGAGTAATGAATATTTGGCCACAGTGATATTTACACCGGATAAGCGGATGACTATGAGGAGGAGGATGAGGATATTTACACAACGTCATGTGCATCCCAAGTATACTCAATCTTCCTGCTTCATGGGGGACTGGATCTGATTAGAAGAATGCTGAGACCACTAAACCATCAGGGTGAGGGACTTTCACTGTGGTGAACAATAAGACTGCTACACATCGTGTCTGCTTTAATTTAGTGCTCTAAATCTATAAAATGGTAGAATGTGGTATGGTAGAGAACGGAAAGCATCCAGAGCCCAGCTGAGTGTCTGAATCGAGACAGGCAGTACCAGTTTTTCCAGTCATTTACTGGGAACTTTTTGTGAAAGGGACTTAGGGCAGTAACAAGGCCTATGGTATGGGAACAAGGACTCCTGGGTAATTATGCGGCTGAGAAGCATTTTGATGAGGGACTTAGACTTTAACTGTGTATGTTTTTGTAGTATAATTTCAAAACGGTTAGATTTTTAGCAGAGAATCGAGTCAAATGAGAGCCTTTCCATTATGTGTTATGGGGAAGTAGAGTGAGTGGACCCAAATGCTTGACACAGAGAGACACTGATGCAGAGTAAACAATAAGGGTCTTTAGTGAGGGCAACAAATAAGTAAAGGCAGGGAACAAGGTGAGGAGCTTGATGGCAGGCGGGTAGTCAGACAGGCAAGGGTTCGGCAACAGGAGGGTCGGCAGACTCGATGCAGGGAGAAGTTTGTTAGGGCGAGCGACGGAACACAATGACTAAACAATCTCGACACGAGGAAGGGACACGGACGACATACTGACACTTACATTTAAAATGAGCTAGCGATGATTGCCTGGAGAACCGGGGATGAAATACTGTGTGCTGATGTATATTGCCGGCAGGTGTTTACAGCACGGGAGAATGGATGACGTAGGGTGAGAGACACTCTCCCCCGCTAGAGGGAGAGTGGACGGATTGGCAGTTTGGCTGAGGCACCCATCAAGCTTTTGTCCATCACCCTCTTCCTCTCTACCACCATTTTTTTCAAATAACGATTATTCATTTCATCCAGAATGTCAAGTAACGTTCAAATTTCCATTGAAAAGATAATAATAATACACATCATTGCTCAAGCAATCAAAAAAGCAATGTTTCCTTTATGAGAAATAAGGGAGTTTCTTCTTTGATACTGCAAACCACTGGCTTGTTGTTCTTCGCTCTGGGTGTTTGTCCATTCTCTCCTCCTCAGACCAGTGTCTGTCTTTGGCGGCTTCCAGGATCTAAAAATAGGTGAACTCCAGCACTCATGTGGTTACCGTTCGCAAATGCCGGGCCTAAACACATCTGTGGAAGCACAGATATGCAAGCTCATAAAAAAAAACATTCTGGGCCCTTGTTTTCTCCTTCCTTATATAGAAGAATGACAGTTCAGTCCAGGTCAACTTCTCCTAGTGTTTGGATCATTATCTTTAGCCTACTGTTTCTTTCAGAACATACAGTTCAGAACACTGAACTGTGCTAACGTTTTCCTTATGGAAATGAAACTAAATTATTGTTTTATAGGATAGATAAGTGCTGTGGACAGAACAGCGACACAAACAAAACCATCAAAACGTTGCGCTTCCAAAGGTTTTGAGCCAGCTTGCTTCTTGCTGGCTTGGTTGCTTGAGCATATGGTTAGCACATGTCTGTCTTTTAGCATCGTCTTATTGATTGTTCACTGTTATTGCAGATAGGAGGATAGGTAAATATAGCCTAGTTTAAGACACATTTATTCAATGGATTTAACAATTCTTGCTTGACTTGCTTGTTTTTTTATATTTGTATTTTAAATTAAACTGCAATAACAAATTTGTAAATGTAGCTGTTTGAACCTTAAATTAACCATGCTGTATACTATGCTTTGTTTAGGTAGGTTGAATAGCTCCTATATATTTGCATATCTCATTAATTCAACCAAAGTATGGATAATGATGTAAGAAAGATTTAATCATGGCCAACCTAAACACATTAGCTTTTCATTCCATAGGACTGCTTAAATGCGAAATCAAGTTCCATTGCTTATATGGATATAAAAAAAGAGGACTAAAGTTTGCTGTCACAAGAGAAAGGTTCAACCAGAGAGACCTATGGCACTCCCCTTTGACTGGAATGTAAAATAGAAAAATGCCATGCAATACCACACTTGGGCACCAGGCGCAGTGTTGTTAGACAGTGTGGAAATGCCTTGGGGTGAATCGACCTCAATACTATCTTAATAATCTATTTCAGCTGTGTACGGGCTATTCACAGCCACTGTCGCAAATAACACAATCTACTGGTTACTCTGAATACAGATGATGAGTGTGATATTACCTTATTATAGCAGTAGCTCTATAAATGAGGCTTCAGACCTGACAAGTGGCTGGAAGCAGTGGTAGTCCCCTAAATCATTTCACAGTTTTCGTTTAGCTAAAGCAGGCATATATTTTGCATGAAATGTACATATTTCCTGTTTTAAAAGTGATCAGATGAATTGGACAGCAGCTCTTAATAAGTGAACGTAGCTATTACCCCAAGAAGGGGGTCATTCCAAGTCTCTCCTATGTCCCCAGTCTCCTATGTCCCCAGTTGTCCCCTATGTCTCCAGTCTCCTGTATTCCCAGTCTCCTATGTTCCCAGTCTCTCCCATACTGGGAAGATGATTAAGAGTCTAATGTTCCCAGGGTTATTTCCTCTGGTTCTATAGGCACACGGTGGGACCCTGACTAGGTGTTCCCCGGCTCTGTGCTGGCTGGATATGAACTGGGCTGTGGTGGGGAAAGGGTTGCTTGTCCCCCAGCACTGCCGTGCGGCTCTCAGTGCAGTAGGCTACATAGAGGGAACTAATCAAATGGAATAACCAAAGAACATAGCTCAATGGTTCCTCATGGGTTTGAATCTAACCCTCACAATTCACATCTGTCTACCCAAAATTCTACCCAAATGAACCCAAACATGAGATCATGGCTTAAGTTTGTAATAGAATCCGGTTTGTCTTTGCCACCAAGTTAATACATTTTGTAGTTATCAAGTCATATTTGACCTGAACATAATGGAAGGGTTAATTTGTGAACCAGATATTGAGCGAAGGGCCCTGGGAACATGGACTCTGGGAACGGAGACTCTCTCCCCATCCGGAGGAGGTCTGGCAGTGCTCATGCATTGGCAGCAGTTGTCTCACGAATGGCAAATGATTTCAAGACTCGATGAATACAATGGCATAAAAAGAAGAATCCCATTCCCGATACACAAAATTCACTACACATATTCAACCAAGTGGCTACTTATCAGATTATCTGTGGTCATCTGGTGGTTATCTGGAAGCCATCATTTTATGGTTTATTTTTCATAATGCTAGCCTATGGTCTCCAGTCTGCAGCCTGCTCTGTCTGTTTTCCTACGTCTATCATTGAATTATCTTTGTCATTTGCCACTGGTGTGGCAATAACAGTCAGTTGAACAGCTGTGTCAGCCAGTTTAAACATCTCTTGTTCCTCTTTCTTTCCCCTTTTCCTTATCAAATGATTGTAGTAAATAGTTTCTAATGGTTTGTACCACTATACATTCATCGCTTTAAAGTGATGATGCATCAGAAAAAATATTAAATTAAATTGAAAAGCAGGGAAATGAGAGATAGACCTAATTCTGTGGATGGACACCAAAACCAGACCACCATACATGGAGGCCCTGACTTGGCTCTAGATAAATCAGTATATCCATGGCTGTAACCCAATAGCTCACCAGGAGACACCACAGGTTCAAGTCTGCGTCAAGAAATGGTGAAATTATTGATTTCTAAAGCACTCATGAATAATGTCAGTTTGAAATGCTCCAGGGGAGGTTTACATCCTGTTATTGCTGAGAAATAATAGTGAATCTGTTTGTTTGAAACACATAACACACAGGGGACAAAAAGCAGGCCCAGAACTGAACAGAAAAGGTAGCTGATGTGAGGAAACGTGGAGTAGATTATGAGCTCAAAGCACATTAAACCACGAGTAAAGTGCTATTTGCAAGACAATAGTAAAGGGGTTTATTTTCACTGCTGAATCATGTCTGCCCATTGTAAATGGT
>JAOPUA010000062.1:12805099-12815520 GCA_027122455.1 Trisopterus luscus
CTCCGGGCCTCTGGGATCCTGTAGGGAGGAACTCTTACCCTTACGCCCGGCGCCGTCCGGATGTTGTGGTGGGTGACTGCAGTCCTCCCCGGCAGGTCGGAGAACACGTCCCGGTGCAGGATGATGATCTCGTCCAGATCGTGCCTCTGGGCCGGGCTGAGGTCCTCCCCCACCGGGACCTCCGGGATCTCCCGCCGGGCCGCCAGGGACAAGGGAGCAGGGTCGGCGGGGGTCGGCTCCCCCCCCTCCACTACTTCAAAATGTTAATGTGGTATACCTGGGTCGGCTTCCGCCTCCCTGGTTGGCGGACCCGGTAGTTCACCTCCCCCACTCGTTCCACCACCTCGTAGGGTCCCTGCCACTTGGCAGGGGACCAGAACCAGGACCAGGTCCCCTGGCTGAAAGGTCCTCAGCTAGGCCCTGCGATTATAGACCCTCGCCTGGGCCTGCTGTGCTTGTTGGAGGTGGCCCCGGACGATGGGCCACACCCGGGCCATGCGGTCACGTACCTGCTCCACGTGATCCACTGTGGTGCGGTGGGGGGACGGCTGGCTCTCCCAAGCCTCCTTTGCAATGGGGGTCTCCGCCCGTACAGGAGCTCAAAAGGAGAGAACCCGGTGGAAGCCTGGGGAACCTCCCGTACCGCGAACAATACGTGAGGTAGCAGTTGGTCCCAGTACTTCCCATCTGCTTGCATGGCCTTATTTAGCATCTATTTTAAAGTTTTATTAAAACGCTCGACGAGGCCGTCCGTCTGGGGGTGGTAAACCGAGGTCCGGAGCTGCTTTACCTGGAGGAGCCTGAGGACCTCCTTCATCACCCTTGACATAAAACATGACCCCTGGTCCGTGAGTACCTCCTTTTCTATCCCTACCCGACTAAAAAGGAGCATGAGTTCGCGTGTTACTGCCTTGGCGGTGGCGGCACGCAGGGGAAGGGCCTCGGGGTATCGAGTGTCATAGTCCACTAGCACCAGTATGTAGCGGTGGCCCCGGCTGGTCTTGGGCAGGGGACCCACAATGTCCAAGGCTAAACGGTCGAAGGGGGTCTCAATAATGGGCATGGGAATGAGGGGGTTCCTAGCGGTGGACTGGGGGGCTACCCGCTGGCACTCGGGGCACCCCTGGCAGTGGCGCTCAACGTCCCGTTTAACCCCCGGCCAATAAAACCAGGCTAGGACCCGCTCCCGGGTCTTGTCCATGCCCAGGTGGGCTCCCAGGAGGTTGGTATGGGCCATAAAAAGTACTTTGCTCACGTAGGAGCGGGGCACCACTAGTTGTTCCCTTACTCCCCCCTCCCCGGAGTCTACTCGATATAATAGTCCCCCCCCTTGTGCTGAAGTGTGGGTAGGGTGTGTGACTCACCGAGTCTCGAGCCTGCCCATCGTGGACCAGGACGTGGCTCCAGGCGTGCTTGAGGGCCTCATCGTGGAGTTGAGTTAGCCATCTCCTCACTAGCCGGCTGTGTTCGGCGATTTGCATGCGCACGGCTCCCCGCACGTCAAATTGCCAGTCATGGGCGCGTTGCGCGCACGCCGCGAGGTTGTGCCCGTAATAGGCCAGTACGGCCTGTTTGAGCGCCGGGTACTGGCGGGAGACGTCCACCGGCAGGTCCTGGCTTGCCTGCTGGGCGGTTCCTGTGAGGAACGGCGCCACTATGTGCGCCCATTGTTCCTCCGGCCAGCCTTCCCTCTGTGCGGTCTATTCAAAGACTTTGAGGTACGCCTCCACATCATCCTCCGGTCCCAGCTTAGTGAGGCGGCTGGTTGGGGCTGGTCGGTGCAGTGCGGACGGCGTGCTGGGTGAGCCGTATTACTGCCTCGCGGAGCAGGGCAAGGTTCTCGGTGGTCTCCCGCTGGTGTTGCTGGGCGGCCAACGCCGCGGCTCCATCCGGGTTTTGCATGGCGGTGTAATAGTAGTAGGAACGCTCGAACTTGCCCGCGTCCTCCACCATATGTAGTAACCGGATCGAGGGATGAGCGGGTTTTCAAAGATTCAGCATGGGCAACGGTTAGATAAGCCAACTTTGGCATTGATTCAATGATCACAGACAGTATAAGGGTGCGCTTGGGTCTCCGTGAGCCTCAAGCGTTTGTAGACCATCTCCGTCTCTGTCTCTCCCCTGTTTCAGGTCGGTAGCCTCTTTTATAGGGGCTCCGGGCGTTCCTCCTCCCAGCCACCAGGTGTCTCTTATTCCGCTGATTGCGGGGAAGGTCTGTGTGCTCACTGTCGCCAGCTGGTGGGTGGGGGTGGTATACCCCGTCCTTCACGAACCCCCGGGCTTGTGAAGGCCGGGGTTCCAGGGGCGGGATGCCACACAGTGAGGAGAGAGTCTCAGTGGAGTGTGCCTTCTTGAAGCCCGACTGGTGAGGGTCCAGCAAGTTGTTTTGTGAGAGATAGGAGGACAGTTGGTTAGATTACCATTACGCTGCATCAGTGTTGTCACAATACCAAAATTATCGCTTCGATACCGATACCAAGTTGAGAATTGCAATTTCGATACTTTTTCGATACTTTTGCTGGACAAGGAGAAACACTCTCGAATAACATAAGGATAACGGAGGATCTAAATAGTGGATGTTAGTAACTTTTGGCTAATGCAGTGGTTAAAGTGAAAACATTAGGAAAACATAATAGGAAATAATGATGTTATTTAAGCTGTGATATATGGATTAATATAGGCTAATGTTTCCTGTACTTCATTATCTGATTTCTTTGATAGATACTTTGTATTTGCAACCAGAACCCATCACTTCTTAAAAGTCGGAGTTTAGTGCTACATCTCCTTTGCGCAGGTCTAGGTGCTCTTTAAAGTGCTAACAGTGCATGTCATTTTTATTGCTTTGTTTATTTGTAAATAGTGCTTGAAGCTGAGGGTTTTGTGTTTGTTTTCAGAAAATGGAGCAAGGTTTCAGAAATTGTGTTATAGCAATTGAGAAAAACTAAGTGTGCCTGTGCTATTTGTGGCTACAACAAATCAACTTTGCGTCTCTTGGCCAAGAAACAAGAGTTCAGAAAGAAATGGTTGGATCGGATTGGATTGCTCCCGGCAGCCGTGCCCCGGCCGAGCTATTTTTTTTTAATGTAAAAACTTTCTATGTTTCTACCTCGCTTCATTTTCCCTTGTCTTTTGTCGCGTTTCTCTTCTTTCTCCGTTTCGGTTACTCTGGCGCTCAGATCGCACACAAGCAGTGAACAGGACAAAGAGCCGACCGAGCTCTTTCTCTTATTGGTTCAGACCACGATATGATCCTACCATGAGTGTGAGTTTGGTCACAGGAGAACACAGAGAGATGATGCGATTGCGAAGGAAGTGTATGTTTTCGGCCGGGCAGTGTCAACTGCACCAGTGCGACAAAATTCTAGCGAAAATTTAACCCAGGGTCTTTTTGCATGAAGACGCATAAAATAAAGCCTCCAAACACTTTTTTTTCGTTTTTTCATTCATCAAGTATAGAGCTCGCCCCAAGTTGCCCGGAGCAATGTAACAGCCCAAATGGCTTCCATGTTATTGGCTAGGGGCACAGCGAACGCTTCCAAATCGTAATTTCTTAACCACTAATATTGCTCAAAATAGCACCAAACCTCTGCAGTAGCATGATTAGGGTCCCTTCAAATAAATAGAAGCATCAACATCTTAGTAAGCGTAGCGGGAGGTTATTAAAAAAGACTGTTTTCCAAGTCTGTGCCTTATCGGTAGCATCTGTGTTTTTTTTTGGCGTAATCCGGAAGAAGTCCCGCCTCAAGCGCTAGGATTGGACAGGCAGCCTGTCAGACAAACTTGCACGCTGACTCCTAACCCTAACCCCAACCCTAGCCCTAACTATAACCGTAACCCTAAACCTAACCCTAACCATAACCCTATCGGAGAAATGCGTTTGACTAACGTTAGTTTAATAAACATTATAATTTAAGTTACCTACCCTGCTTTCACGTCACGGATTTGACACTTTTTGGATTGGATCAGGGATTTAAACCAATGTGATTGGATAATCTCCAGCTAGCTGCTCATTAATATTCATGATTCTTCCGGATTCCACCTACGAAAAACACATTCGCTTACTGGTAGGTTAGCGAGGTTTCCAGGAAGTCCACACAAGTCGATTACTGGCTACCGTAAATAATATAATAAAGGTGCCAACAAATTTAAAACAGCCAAGTATCAAGAGAGGAGATTGTCAAGTTAAATTAGGTGGCGCCTCTATTATATTATTTATGGTAACCGGTAATTAACTCCTGCGGACTTCGTGGAAACATGGATGGACCTTTTTTCAATTATTAATAAAATATTATGTAAACAACACTTTTGCGATTTCTGGGATTTGTGGTGTTGTTTTGGGTCTCTGGTGCTGCCACATGCCTATAAACTTTGAAATAAGTCTGTACATGCTTTTTTGCATTTAGATATGCTTTTTTTTTTTTTTTTAGTCAGTTTCGGTGCCCCCTCCTATGTAGGAGAGGGGCACATTTGAATATTACCACCCACTTCCCCATCCCCCTCCAATCAGAGCATAGATAAGATTTTGTGGACCAGCAGAAAAGCACTGAGCAGAGATGTTCGTGCATTACAGAAGCAGGGCGATTCCATACAAAAATAGATGTCTAATATGTCAGTTTGCCATTTTCCATTAGTCCGGCGGAGCTGTTGGACTGCTGCCGAAGTTCACCTATCGGAGCAGCCGGTGTGCCGCCAGAGCTCCAGTGGCACTTCCGCTCCAGGAGTCCGGTGGGCGAGCTTCGGCGGCAGTCCGGCAGCTCCGGCGGGGGAGCTTCGGTGGCAGCTCAGCTCCGGGAGTACAATACCTTTCTCCTCCATGTCGCAGTTCAATATGGACTTCAGGGAGTCAAAACCAAAGTTCCTTTCCCCGAATTCTTCTCAACCATGGCTGAGATAACCCCCACTACAAGTCTTTACTTGTTGTGGAAGTACCAGAGACGCCAGACACAGTCTTTATGATTCATAATATCGTCCGAGGCACACATAGCTTTTGGCCGTGATATTAGATATTATATTATATAGATACCTATATATTATATGAACTAAGGCACCATGAGGGGGGACCGCTGGCAAGCTGCTGCCGCGCCTCCCCCACTGTTTTCGCTATTTTGTGTTTCATATCGATTCATCAAGTTTGTCTTCTTTACGAATGTTGGACCTCAAACCCACCTGCTAAATTTGGCTTGCTCGATCTAACTCGATCACACCCGTTCGGACCGGTCCGCTGCCACCGTGCCTGCTCTCCTGGACACTTACCTGCGCCCGCGGACTGCCCTCATCGCGGAGGTCGCCGCCTCCCTGCTACACCACTACCCGACAGTGTTCACCTGCCAGCCGGCTAGCCTGCTGCTAATCCCCGACGCCATCCAACTGCTTCCCAGTCTCCAGCGAAGCTACAACCGGCACGCTCCACTCCAGCTGCTTCCGCTGTGCTGGTTCTGTGGCTTCACCATAATCACCTGGATCTCTACCGTTGGATTACGTTGCTGCCGATTTCACATCAAGGATTTTTAACCTGCTCCTTTGGATTGGTTTGACTCTGCATCTCTGCAGCTTCGTTACTCGATAACGGAGATGTTACTTCTCCGGACCTACTCTAAGACCCCCCCAACCCTGCTTCCATCCCACTACATTTTCAAACGACCAAGGTACGTCCACCGAGGCTCTGGTCGGGACTTTCAATACACTCAAAACAACAACAACACAAACATCCGCTCCTTCTGGTCCACTGGGCCCTGCCCCCCTCCTCGCACTGCTCGGCCAGTCAATCCTGTCAATCACAGTGTACTGTCCCCTCTGCTCCAAGCAACTCTTTATACTCCACTCACCTGTCTGAAACTCTGTCTGTTGAACACTAGATCCTTCAGTAATAAGGCTCTGTTGATCGCTGACTTTATTGTTGACCGCAACCTAGACATTCTCTGGGACCTGGCAACTCACTGAGACCTGGCAACGACCAAATGACTTCTCCCATCTTAACGAGGCTGTCCCACTGGGTTTTTCTTTTATTAGTAAACCCCGTGCTACTGGGAGGGGGGGCGGCCTTGCTCTCCTCCACCAAAATCACATCAAAGTCACTGCTGTCACAGTCCCCCATCACTCCTCTTTTGAATGTCTAGCTGTAAAACTCACAGGCCCTAAACCCACTATATTTGTCACCATCTACAGACCACCAAAACCCTCTGCTGTTTTCCTCAATGAATTCTCATCACTACTAACATCTGTATGTGCAATGCCCCCCACTGTTATCCTCCTCGGGGATTTCAACATCCACATCGACAACCCATCCAGTATCTTTGCTAACGACTTCACAACACTTTTGGACTGTCAACCTTCCAACCCATAACAAAGGTCACATACTGGATTTAATCTGCTGTACGGACATCACTCCCACTAACCTTGATGTCACTGATTACCCCATTTCTGACAACAAAGCTATACTTTTTGACATTCACACCCAACTACACAAAGCCAAGGTACAACGGATTGTCTCCTAGAGAAACATCAAACATATAGTCACCATAGACCTCTCCACCCTGATCAGCTCCTACCCCAGCCCTCCCCCAGCATCCTCCCTGACTTACCTGGTGACTCACTACAAAAACTGCCTCTTCTCTTCCTTCCAAAACACAGCACTGAAACAGCCCTAGTCAAAATCACCAACGACCTCCTCCGTGCAGCTGACTCTGGAATACTCACCATTCTCATTCTCCTTGACCTCAGCGCAGCATTTGACACCATCTCCCACCCTCTGCTCCTGGACCGCCTGGCTGGCATTGGGATCACTGGTGCTGCACTCTCCTGGTTCACATCATACCTCACCGACCGTCAACAATTTGTGCAATTAAGGAACCACAAGTCTCGGTGTTTGGGTGTTTCACTGGGTGTCCCCCAGGGGTCAGTCTTGGGTCAACTTCTCTTCACCATTTACCTCCTCCCCCTGGGCACAATCCTCCGTCACCATGGGGTCCATTTTCACTGTTACGCTGATGACACACAGGTCTACATCTCCTCCAAACCCACTGCTGTCATCCCTCCCACCTCCCTCATCACCTGCCTTGATGACATCCGGAGCTGGATGAGCAGGAACTTCTTAAAACTGAACGGCAATAAAACCGAGGCCCTGCTCATCGGCTCCAAATCCACCCTCACCAAATCACAACACACCCTAGCTCCACCCATCATCGTCGACGGATTCCCTGTACCCTTCTCCTCCCAAGTCAAGAGCCTCGGCGTCATTCTGGACAACACCCTCTCATTTGCACCCCATATTCAAAGCATCACCCAGACTGCTTTCTTCCACCTCCGCAACATCTCCAGACTCCGCCCATCACTGACCCAATCCAGCACCGAAATCCTGGTTCACTCATTTGTCACATCACGCATCGATTACTGCAATGCCCTCCTCACTGGACTCCCCACCAAACTCATCAACAGACTGCAAATCATTCAGAACTCAGCTGCCCGATCATTACCCGCACCAAATCAGCTGACCACATCACCCCTGTTCTCATCCAACTTCACTGGCTCCCTGTACAATACCGCATCCACTACAAAAACCTCCTCCTCACCTACAAAGCTCTCAACAACCTTGCCCCCACTTACCTCTGTGACCTCCTTCACGAATACACTCCCTCAGCTCAACATCTGCTGGACTACTGGACCTTCAGCTGCTCAGCACCCAGGCTCTGGAACTCCCTCCCCCCACACATCAGACAGTCAGACACCATCACAACCTTCAAGTCACAACTCAAAACTCACCTGTTCAAACTGGCTTACACACTATGCACTTCACTTGTTTTTATCACATTGTCTTGTTTTATCATGTTTTGTTTTTAAATGTCTAAGATTTTATACTTTGTAAGGTGACCTTGGGTGACATGAAAGGCGCCTCTAAATTAAATATATTATTATTATTATATATGATTATATATCTATATTATATAATATTATAAAATATTATGCAGATATAGAGCTCTGGGAGTGTGCAAACGGCTACAATCACTTCTCCAGCATGCTGTGGTACACTCTGACAGCTCATCGGTCAATGGGCAGCTGCTCATTTGCATGAAAGCTACAGACACCAGAAACAGCACATTCTGAAGGGACTGAAACAGAGGGGAATAGCGGTAGGCGAGATTTTTTTCCTAAAAGCTACAACAATTAAGATGTACACCTGTTTTTTTACACCTTAGTCAAGTTAAGATCTAATCTAATTGGGTTTCTCATAGTCAAATTAAGACCCCTATATTATTCGACTGTTAGTCGCATTAAGCGTGCACGTACGGATTGGGATTGGATTATGCGTTCTGCACACGCTCGAGATCTTTTCCGGGGCCGTGAGGCGGAAGAAGGAAACGATAGTCGTGTTGTTGTTGCCGTCACAGCGATTTATTTAAAATTTAAGGAACAGCGATTTATTTAAAAAGGTGGCGCAGAAGGTGGAGGATGCCGGTGAATGTAGTTATCCCCTATATGAATTGTATCCCCGGCTGTGGGAGCGCACACACCTTTGTCTCTTCAGCAGTTGATCTCGTGGCATTGATTATTGAAGAACTGTTCACAACATGTTGCTCTCCGTGAGAGTCAGGTACAGAGAGAGAGAGGAAAGTAACATCCCCCTTATGATGTAGTGGTGACATCAGTCACACGTGGCTCCGTGTCATATTTGCCGCAACAGCGCCTTCTCCTGAACAAATAGTTGCATGCATTCATACACTTATCCACTCTCAACACTCCCACTTATGAATGACGTTACATAACTAGCACTTTTCCTTTACGGGGGTAATAAACTAGATAGGCGGGTCATGCCCTACAAAGAGTCCTCTCTCACACTTAGAATCTAGTTTCCATCTTTTTTGCTGGTTGGCATAGCACACTGACCCGAACTAATGCATCCTGGATAGATCAAACTTTTTACCTGTCAGTGCTGTATATGGGGTAGTGCCTGTGTGCTTGATAAAGCATCGGTTCCTGGTTGTTACGTCATTATAGGGACCGATATTGTATCTGCGCTTCTGCGCGCCCTCTTTCATCTACAGGCTTGTTGTTCCCGCCGTGGACCGATTGTGGGCGTGGCGTCAGATATGAAGGCACGCCTGTCCAGACGTCTGACGGATGATCCTGCACGCATCCCGTTTACCTCGGGCTGTCTCGCGCTGTGCCCCGCCGGCACCTAGCGTCTAATGAGAATAGTTTATTATATTGCCAGTTGCTGTCAAGCCCCATTTTCCTATGTGGGAACATCATTGCTTTTACTTTAACTTATGCGTTGGTGGTTGGCGATGGTTGTTTTCACGTTATTAGCTAAGGTAAGAGTAGTAGCAGAGTAGTTAGAGGTCCTGGGCTGATTCACATTCCTGTTATTTCTGGTCGGGAGTAGGATAGTTTGGTCCCTCAGAGTTAGGTTTAGTATGGGTTTTCTGTCTGTTTTGTTATAATTTCCTTTCGTTGATTTAATAACCGTCCCGCCATGTGTCAAAAGCAGTGTCTGAAATAAATACATTTGCTTTCCAAAGCAGCCCTTTGGTCTTCAGCCTATATGTTATTTGGTCCGGGGTGTGACCATTTCGTAACACTGGTATAGGCAGCTTCCTGGATGGCATTGTGCCAAAGACTCTTAGGTAGGTCACTGTTGATAAGCTTACATCTGGCCGTCTCGAACAGAGTGCGCCCTTCCCTTTCAGCTGTCCCGTCCTGGTGGACAGGACAGCAAGTCTTGTGTCTGATTTTGTTTTTCGTCAGTATTGTCTGAAACTCTGTTAGTGAACTCGACCCCATTATCTGATCTAATGCATCTCACAGTTCCATAAGGCACTACATCTGCCAGGTGCTTCTCAGTGGCCTGAACTGCATCACTTTTTGCTTTCAGGAAGTATACAAGCACTGCCCCCGTACACACATCTGTGAAAGACTGCATGTACTTGAAACCATATATGGACTCACTTAGACCAGGACTGGACCAGTTAGATCTGTGTTCACCAGCTCAAGTGGTGTCTTTACCATTTGAGTCGGATTTCAATTTCTCGTTTGAGTGAACTTTCCCTCTATGCACACTGCACATTCTTTATAAGGCTTTGCACCTTTAATTTGCATTCCTTCTGTTACATCCTGCAGCTTCACGACATCCTCGTAATTGCAGTCACCCATTACCTCATGCCATGTCTAGGTATTATAGCTGACATGACACATATAATCTACATCACACTCGGTTTGCAAGTAGTACATCCTCTTACATACATAAATATCAAACCTTGTGCCATTCTGCAACACTATTCAATTCAATTCAATTTTATTTGTATAGCCCTAAATCACCATTACAGTCTCAAAGGGCTTGACAGGTCCAATATTTGACACCACCCTTTACCCAAGCCCCCACAAGGGCAAGAAAAAACTCCCTTGTTTAGCAAGGAAGAAATCTTGAG
>JAOPUA010000072.1:48448-60401 GCA_027122455.1 Trisopterus luscus
CAGTGCTCCCATCACCAGTGCTCCCATCACCAGTTCTCCCATCACCAGTTCTCCCATCACCAGTTCTCCCATCACCATTCATCACCAGTTCTCCCATCACCATTCATCACCAGTTCTCCCATCACCAGTGTTCCCATCACCAGTGCTCCCATCACCAGTGCTCCCATCACCAGTTCTCCCATCACCAGTTCTCCCATCACCAGTTCTCCCATCACCAGTCCTCCCATCACCATTCATCACCATTCATCAGTACCAGTACTAAGCTACCCTCTTGTTGCCCCCCAGGGATCACACAGGGGTATGTGGAGACATCTTGCCTGGCCAGAGCAGAGGCGTCCTGGGGTTGCAGACGGCGCCTGACGCAGCAGAGGGCCCAGAGTGGGAGACATGGGCCAGTGTGTCACCAAGTGCAAGAACCCCACCTCCTCCCTTGGCAGCAAGAGCGGAGACAAGGAGAGCGGCTCCAAGGCTCACCACAAGAAGAGCAGCAGCAGCTGTGGCGGCGGGCACAAGGAGGAGTCCAGCGCCTTGTGCAGCAAAGGCTCTGCCGAGCTGTCCAATGGCACCAAGGCCCTGGACGTGTCCCTGGAGACGGCCGTGGTCCCGTCGGTGACCCGGGACCCTCACCGGGAAGAGCTGGCGGCAGAGCGAGACGGCCTCTCGCTGGCGCGCATCGAGCAGCTCTTCTGCTGCTACAAGGACCAGCAGGACGACGCCATCTTGGAGGAGGGCATGGAGCGCTTCTGCAGCGACCTGCGCGTGGACCCCGCCGAGTTCCGCGTGCTCGTCATCGCCTGGAAGTTCCAGGCGGCCACCATGTGCAAGTTTACAAGGTGAGGCAAGGTGTAGGTGAGTCAGAGGCTGTGGTGGAGTCACTTTGTGTGACTCCTGTGCGCTCGCTGTGCCGTAGTCCGAGTCGACAGATTAGCCCAGATGGGGCGGGGCTTCTGTTACCGATATTGATCTCAGAGGGCAAGTGCTTCATTGGTTGATGGATCATCTCTGGCCAAAAACGGCCATCACAGCAGGCCTCAAAGACGCAGGAGGGCAGTCCTCCACATTCAGCTACTCTTTCCAACCAGGAGGCCCATAGGAAATGTATCTATGTTCTGACGCAGCAGTGAGGCTAGCTGAATAGGGTTGGCCTGCCTCCCTGTCCCCTCCCTCCCTCTCGGCTGGGGTCTTTAACTCAGCACTTTTCCATCCAGCCATTGGAAACAACAGCCGGTCCCCCCAGTCAGAAAAAAGTTTCATTGTTGTTGGATGCTTGCTTAGCACCTGACATGCCTGCAGTGTTGTTGTGGTTTAGCTGCCAAAATTGCCAGGAAAATAGGAAATGCCAAATATCAGTGAAGAGATTCAGTCTGACTTGAGGTTAGGACATAATCCCAGATCAGTCACTTAGGTGTCACTTCTCCACTTGGACACAAGGATGAACTTCTGAAGTACAGCAGCAGGAAGAACTGGCCGTGGTACGGTTCAGAACTGAAGTCTTCAGTTCTGAACCGTACCAAGGCCAGTTTCCTGCTAAAGGAGGATGGGGTCGACTCAGGATCAGGGTATGACTCACAGCAGCACGTGGTGAGGAGGGAGTAGGAAGGACACCACCGTCTACTCAGAGGAAACCCTGACCAGGGCTATGAGGAGCTGAAGAATGCCCGGTAATGTTGCTATGGGGCTGCTCTATTTAGGGTTCTGTACATGATGTCGGCCGGGCGATATGGCTGAGGGACATATCACGATATAACTTGATCACATTGATCGATAGATAAGTATTGATCATTTTAATGACCTAAAAAGACTAGGAATTACCATGCTGGATTTAAACACTTCTGTTTAACACTTCACTGGTCTTCACTGATAAATACTCGATGTCGATACAACAATGAAAAACACTCAGATATTGTAAATAAGTACTGAACCGTGTTTGTAACAAACCCAGCTTCTGGATTGGGTGGTCCAGTCTCTTATCGATATATATATATATTGAACATGTTTGATATAGATGTTGATCAGAAGTGTATAACAATACAATAATTTATTGTTTTATTGCCCTTGCCTAACATGATGTATGTCTTATTTCGTTAACATGATCTAAAATAATCCTTTGCTGACAAATGTGTCAACAAGTGACGGCTGTAATTCGTTGATTCATTTGAAGCTGCGTCTGATGTAGTTGTAAATGGTTTCATGGAGGGAGCTTCCGGACAGACTTGGCTCCCATTGGCTTCTCGGAGAATCGCCTGACTTCTGGTCCGTTCACCACAGACCTGACCCTGACCTCTGGTCCGTTCACCACAGACCTGACCCCGACCCCGACCCTGACCCTGACCTCTGGTCCGTTCACCACAGACCTGACCCTGACCCTGACCCTAACCCTGAACCTCACCTGCTCAGCTCTCTCTGACTCTCTCTGTCTGCTTTGTCCCCTCCGGCCTCCAGGAAGGAGTTTGTGGACGGCTGCAAGGCGCTCCAGGCGGACAGCCTGGAGGGCATCTGCTCCCGCTTCCCCTGCATGCTGCTGGAGGCGCGGGGCGAGGAGAGCTTCAAGGACCTCTACCGCTTCACCTTCCAGTTCGGCCTGGACGCTGAGGAGGGGCAGCGCTCTCTGCAGCGCGACATCGCCATCGCCCTGTGGCGGCTGGTGTTCACGCAGGACACGCCCAGCATCCTGGAGCGCTGGCTGGACTTCCTGGCAGAGAACCCGTCCGGCGTGCGCGGTATCTCACGGGACACGTGGAACATGTTCCTCAACTTCACGCAGGCCATCGGACCCGACCTGAGCAACTACAGCGAGGACGAGGCCTGGCCCAGCCTCTTTGACACCTTCGTGGAGTGGGAGACGGAGAGCCGAAGGAGGGAGGAGGAGCGCAGGAGGGAGGAGGAGGAGGAGGAGCAGCGGAGCGCCAGGAGGGAGGAGGAGGAGCGAAGAGCAAGGGGGGCGGAGGAGGAGGGGACAGCCAGGGAGGAGGAGGAGGAGCAGGGCGGCTGGAGGAGCGTGGAGACCAGGAGCTCTCCCTGCACGGAGACGAGAGACGGCAGAGGGGGCCAGCGGCTCCCAGCCCTGGGGGGCCGCGGGCCCCAGACCTGGGGGGGGGACTGACGGAGGATCTGTACATCTGTGAATCATTGGATGAATATTAGTATTACACTTATGGCTATTCATTTCTCTCTCTACAGGATTCCCGTTGTGACCTTATTAGTTTTGGGTTAAGGGCTTTATGAACGTTATATTTTGAGCAATTCTATTAAGTTATTTGACCTTTTCTTGTTTTCTTTTTCCTTTTTCATGTTTTTTTAGTAATTGGGACATGAGGTCCATTTTAATCTTAACACAGATATGAGCAACGCAGGAAACAGAACATGCAGAAGCCTTTGATTAACAGCTTGGCTCTGTAGCCTGAGGACCCCAGGGCCCAGGGCTTTCTGTGGGTGTTGTACCAAGAAGGGAATGTGGATAATCTCTGCTTTTACAATATGCTTTCACATCAAGACCTTATCCTCCGGGGTCAGGGTCGGTTAAACAAGCTCTCCAACCTTATTGTAACATAGACAGAAGGCACTTACTACCTAGTGCTACCTAGTACTTGCACTAGGAAGTAGTACCTAGTGCTACCTAGTATTTGCACTAGGTACTACCTAGTGCTACCTAGTATTTGCACTACCGAGGCAGAAACTAATGTTCCACATTTCATCATGAGAACATTATTTTTAGGGTGATGTCGGTTACACGTTTTAGTCAGTAGTAGTGGTTAAGTGGTTACGGAATATTGCCCTAGAGAATTTATTTTAAAACGCCCCAACCTCGTCAGCCAATCGGTATCAGCGCCTGCTGAGGCGCCCAGTGCTGAGCGGTGGTGTCTCAGCCCTGACTAAAGCCATGGACTGGTTCCACCTCTGAAACACACCCTTTGATGCTCACTGATGGCCAGGTCGCGGAGAAGGTGTACTATTATTAAAACGTGCAGGAATTCTGGCTTTATTTTCATGAGCTGCCTTATTTTATTTCTTGGAACATCAGAACAATTCATGCTAGGTCTGTAACTTCTTGAAATAGGAATCTTGCAACAGGGTTAGGGTTAGGAAAGGGTTAGGATCAGGACATTAGGGTTAGGGGTTAGGTTAGGGTTAGGGTTAGGACATTTGGGTCAACCTCCCCTTTGACCTCATCTTGGATTTTCTTGTAGCATCTCCAACTGCTAACTAGTATTGTGGCACTTGAGGAATGCGTTGACTTGTCAGTGGTGGTTGTAATAAATAAATGCACAAAAAACGAATGGCCTGATAAGTCACCCTATATGTAATGCTTTGCAAAGAGTGATGTCAGCTAAACTCTGTATAGTGTATAAACCTAAACAGCCTAGAGTGTTTTGGAAGGGATTGTTAACCAGGTTGTTTGACTTACCACAAGTCTAACTAGGTCCAGTTTGGTAATGGTTACCCATTACTTTATTACCTTATAACCACTTTACAGTGGTTTCAATTCAGACCCCTTTGTTCTTTTTATATCAAATGCATTGGTTTATAATGAATAAAACAATGTTCAACTTTTAAAAGTGGACCATGGAATTTTTTGCTGTCTTTGCATGGCGCACCCAAACTGAAGAGCTGTGACTCTTATCGCTGAATCATTTATCCCCATTATAGATCAGCTTTGTGGTTGTTTGGGTTGTGAAGAGCAGGGGGCGTGTCAGGAGCGAGGGGCGTGTCTGGTCCGGCTGCGGCTCGCTATTGGTAGATGGCTCGCCTGGTAACCAACCAACGCTAACAACAACACGGTGCACATTAAATTGCATTCTCCAAAACGACACGAAAACAACGAATAGAAATAAATAGTTGTTCCGCATAATGTAAGTATTGTGCGAGTTGGTCATCCAGTCTAGTTGTCAAACTTTTACTGTATTCCACATTTACTTTATTGCCAGATGCCAGAGTTCATTATAGCTTGCGTTAGCTTGTTAGCTGGCCTGCCTGGATGCTATTGAAGTAGCCTTCGGTGTTGGACGATGATGAGATGATGGCAGGTTCACATATGTAACAGCTGTAAGTGCGATTATTTATGTGCATTTGCAATATTAATTGGGTCATATAAAACGAAAGGACAATGTTCTACTTTAGCCCTCCCCTAAAATTAAATAAATTGAAGGATATGGAGATAAGATGAAGTTAGAAAATGGATTCCTTTTTAAACGTATTTCATGTTTAGATTAATGCGGGAGTAAATCTCATACGTGTCTTCAAATTATGGAAGATGCCATGGGCTGGTTATAAAACAAATCACTTCTCTGTAGAGAGATAGATGAATACTTTATTGATCCCATGGTCGGGAATGATGACCCACACTGAAGAACGGTGAGCATCACCTAACCCCGACACCACCCTGAAGAACGGTGAGCATCACCTAACCCCGACACCACCCTGAAGAACGGTGAGCATCACCTAACCCCGACACCACCCTGAAGAACGGTGAGCATCACCTAACCCCGACAGCACCCTGAAGAACGGTGAGCATCACCTAACCCCGACAGCACCCTGAAGAACGGTGAGCATCACCTAACCCCGACACCACCCTGAAGAACAGCGGCTCACTCTGGAGGATGGGTTCCTGAGCACCACCTAACGTTAACCCTACTATGGACAGCCAGGTAGGCCAGCAATGCTTTTCTAAATATATGTTGTATTACGTAAGAGAATGCAAGTTATACAAGAAATGTTTTTGACTTTAAATGAAGCATAATCTAATTATGCGTCCAATATATTTTGAATGGGTTTATTCTCTCTCTCCCTTCTGTATGAAGAAGTGTCAACTCTGCTCTTCTTTAAAGCTTCTTCTGTTTGCTCAGGTGCTGTAGCCACTCACACGGAGTAAGACTGTCATTTCCTTTGTCTTCTGCATGCCGTCCATCATTGCTTGTGTTACAGAGAATCCTTCTGTATTACAGACATGGCTATCTTTGCTTGAATAATCAATGTTGCATGTAACACAATCCTGGCTGAACACTTCATTGTGGACTTCCCACTCTTCACTAATGGCTGCTGTGTATGCGGTTACATGGTTGATTACTGTAGCATCCAGCACAATACATGCACATCTGTTGGACCTTCTCATATGGAGACTGCCATTTGGGTTCGGCTATAGCCTCTTATGAGGCCGCCTAAAGCCTCTTATGAGGCCGCCTCTTATGAGGCCGCCTAAAGCCTCTTATGAGACCGCCTAAAGCCTCTTATGAGGCCGCCTCTTATGAGGCCGCCTAAAGCCTCTTATGAGACCGCCTAAAGCCTCTTATGAGGCCGCCTGAAGCCTCTTATGAGACCGCCTCTTATGAGACCGCCTGAAGCCTCTTATGAGGCCGCCTGAAGCCTCTTATGAGGCCGCCTCTTATGAGACCGCCTAAAGCCTCTTATGAGGCCGCCTGAAGCCTCTTATGAGACCGCCTCTTATGAGGCCGCCTCTTATGAGGCCGCCTGAAGCCCCTTATGAGACCGCCTCTTATGAGGCCGCCTCTTATGAGGCCGCCTGAAGCCTCTTATGAGACCGCCTCTTATGAGGCCGCCTGAAGCCTCTTATGAGACCGCCTCTTATGAGACCGCCTCTTATGATGCCGCCTCTTATGAGGCCGCCTCTTATGAGCCTCTTATGAGGCCGCCTAAAGCCTTTTATGAGGCCGCCTCTTATGAGGCCGCCTGAAGCCTCTTATGAGGCCGCCTGAAGCCTCTTATGAGACCGCCTATAGCCTCTTATGAGGCCGCCTCTTATGAGACCGCCTATAGCCTCTTATGAGGCCGCCTGAAGCCTCTTATGAGACCGCCTAAAGCTTTGTATCAGACGGCCTAGGGCCTCGTATGGAGACCGCCTGAGGCCTCGTATGGAGACCGCCTGAGGCCTCGTATGGAGACCGCCTGAGGCCTTGTATACAATGAGTCTGTTAGGATTTGTCAGAATGTCTGTTTTGTCATCAAATGATCTTCCTCATCCAAGTGTGTGTGTGTGTGTAATACTTGTCATACTGCTGTTTAATGTGAAGGAACACCAGAGGGGTCCGGGACTGAAACTGGGCTTTGCTGTGGAAGAGACTCTGGATGAATATTTAATTGGCCTTCAGCACAAAAACAGGTGAGGTGTGAGTGTGGTGCTGGTGGAGAGAGATTCAGTTTCACAGGAGAGGTTCTCTAACCTAAATACAGCTGCTGCGTCCTCAAAGGCTGTGATCGGCTCTCTGGTCTGAAAGAAAAGGTGCTGTTGGCTTCAGCTGGGTTAACATGGGTTAACATGGGTTAATATGGGTTTACATGGGTTTACATGGGTTAACATGGGTTAACATGGGTTTACAAGGGTAAACATGGGTTTACATTGATTAACATGGGTTTACATGGGTTAATAATAATAATAAATAAAATGTATATAGCGCTTTTCCAAATGCACAAAGACGCTTCACAATAGCAGCTAAATCATACTAATCCACAAAAAAAATGAAAGTTTCAAGGTTAAAAGCAAGGGTGAAAAGGTGTGTTTTGAGGGCTGTTTTGAATGATGAAAGGGTGTTGGCATTGCAGATGTTGGGGAGGGCATTTCAGAGGGAGGGGGCGGCTGCATCAAATGCCCTGTCTCCCCAGGACCGCAGATTGGTCCTGATGGGGTGGAGAATGTTCAGCAGACCTGAGACAATGGGCGGGGGTATGGCGGTGGAGAAGAGAGGTAGGGAGGGGCCAGGTTGTTGAGGGCTTTGAAGGTGAGGAGTAGTATTTTGAAGTCAATCCGGTATTTGACGGGAAACCAGTGGAGGTCGTGGAGGACAGGGTGGTGTGGTCTGAGCGGTGGGTCGAAGTGATCATACGGCTGCAGAGTTTTGCACATATTGCAGTTTATTAAGGATGTGTTTTGATGAGCCGAATAGGATGGAGTTACAGTAATCAAGGCAGGATGAAATGAATGCGTGGACCAGAGTTGCGGCGGCTGAGAGTGGTAGGGAAGGACGGAGGCGAGTGATGTTCCTGAGGGGGAAGAAGGCTGTTTATGTTATCTGGTTTATATGGGGGAGGAATGAGAGGGTGGGGTCAAGGATGATACCTAGTTTGCGAACGCGAGTCGAGGGGGTGACAGTTGAACCATTGAGAGAGAAGTCCTGGGTGGAGCGGATGAGGAATTTTGGGCCAATGATGAGGATTTCTGATTTCTCGCAATTTAGTTTGAGAAAGTTGTGTTGCATCCAAGTTTTGACCTCAGTGAGGCAGGTGGTGAGGGTACAATGGGTTGCTGCAGAGATGGTCTTGTGGAGAGCTAGATCTGCATGTCATGGGTGTAGCAGTGAAAACAAAGGCCATGTTGGCGGAGGATTTGACAGTGGGAGAATGTAGATAATGAAAAGAAGGGGACCAAGTACAGAGCCCTGGGGGACACCATGAGTGACTGGGGTGGTGGGGGATTTGCAGTTGTTGACTGAAATGAATCGGCGTCTGTCAGAGAGATAGGAAATTAACCAGGTGAGAGTAATGCCAGGTGAGGACTGGAGGCGGGAGATGAGGATGGAGGAGTTGATGGTGTCGAAGGTGGTGCTGAGGTCAAGGAGGATGAGGATGGACAGGATGGTCAGCAGAGAGGAGTATTTCATTTGTGACCTTTAAAAGAGCTGTTTCGGAAGAGCTGGGTCGGAAATTGCTCTGTGTTTCAGGATAAAGTCCAGTTTTTTTAGTTGGGGGATGACAGCAGCAAGTTTGAGGGTGGGGGGGACTAGGCCAGTGAACAGAGAAGAGTTTATAACTGCGGTGATTAGGGGCAAGAGTGAGGGCTAGAGTGGAGGGGATGGGATCCAGGAAGCAGGTAGAGGTTTTCATGCCACTGAGTATGGCAGGTAGGTATACTGGGGTGATTTCAGTGAATGAGGAGAATGGGTGAATGGCAGGAGGGGATGGTGGAGGTTCTGGAGAAGAGACAGTGGAGGTGGCTGTTTATAATGTCAATTTTTCTTTGGATGTGTAAGAGGAATGAGATGCATTTACTGACAGTGAAGGAGTTGGAGCTGGTGTCCATAGGTTTAAAGGTCTCATTCCCAGAGAAACCGTTTATTACTCCTCCTTTTGAAATACGATAGGTCACTCAGGGTGCGTATGTATGCTGAACGTGAAAATGATCTCCTACCTCGATTGCCTGCATTTGCAAGTGAAAGAAAATAGACACGTCAACGATGTGATCAGAAAAGCCTCACCAACTGTCAGTTGGTGAATTAGTATTCATGGCCCTGCCCACCTTGGCTTGTGACGGCAGGACGGGAAGACAGTATTGAGTTTGTGCCTGTGCTATTTGTGGCTATAACAAATTAACGTTGCGTCTCTCAAGAAACAAGAGTTGAGGAAGAAATGGTTGGATCGGACATTACCACTATTTCAACATTTACGCTGCCCGGGCACGGCGATTGAATACAGAAAGAAGAGCGGCAGCATTCCCTTTCTCCTCCCTGTCGCGGTTCATGTACTTCAGGGAATCAAAGCCAAAGATCCTTTCCCCCAGTTCCTTCTCAACCATGGCTGAGATAACCCCCACTACGAGTAACCATGGAGATAACCCCCACTACGAGTCTTGTTGTGGAAGTATCAGAGACCTCAGAGAACCCCACGCAGTCTAGTCTTTTCACCAAATGCAAGCTTGCCTTATTGTGTTGCATGTTACGCGCCATACAGCAGCAGAACGGTTATCCAAATAACAAAGAAATGTACAACACTTGCGTTACAGCGTGTGTATTCACAGACACACACATTGTCTCATTGGTGGGCCAAATTCTCTGGGCAGGCAAAGCAGAAAAAGGGGAGGTAACCTGGCCCCATATGACCACATACGAGGCCTAACTCCAAATCGGCACGTCTGAGTTTTGCTTTTTCAAAGACACAGGATACCCAGCATACCCAGTGCTTGTTTTAGACCTAACCCATTCCTAGCTACTGGGGGACCATAGGCAGGCTAGGGGAACTCGTATTAACATTAGAAAACCCCAAAGTGAAATGTTCATGCCATGGGACCCTTAGAGAGCCTCTAATGGTGATCTTTCATTTTGAACATAGACCATTCCCAACCTATCTGTGTCGAGTTTTCTTCGAAAAACAAAACGTACTCAGAATCATCTTGGCTGTTAGGATTGTTGGGCTACTTTTAATCACGTTGGGCAAATTTCCAGTTTTTCCAACCTAATCTGGCAACACAAACCAAACCTAGACATCCTCCGGCTCACACATGCGCTCGCTGGTACTGCTTGCGTTTAACTGGTGAACGGACAGGTGAGTGGCTTGGCGCACTTGCACAGAAACAGTTTCACTAACACCAGCGCAAGGTGATTGTCAAAGTAAAAGCGTATAATACAGCGATATGCATCGCTGTTTGGGCGTTGCATCCATTCAGTTGGATCGTTCGCCAATCAATCGATGGATCGATCTACATCGATGGATTGTTATACCCCTAGGGTTAACATGGGTTAACATGGGTTAGCATGGGTTAACATGGGTTAACATGGGTTAACATGGGTTAGCATGGGTTAACATGGATTAGCATGGGTTAGCATGGGTTAACATGGATTAACATGGGTTAACATGGGTTAACATGGGTTAGCATGGGTTAACATGGGTTAACATGGGTTAACATGGGTTAGCATGGGTTAACATGGGTTAACATGGGTTAGCATGGGTTAGCATGGGTTAGCATGGGTTAACATGGGTTACATGGGTTAACATGGGTTAGCATGGGTTAACATGGGTTAACATGGGTTAGCATGGGTTAACATGGGTTAACATGGGTTAGCATGGGTTAGCATAGGTTAGCATGGGTTACATGGGTTAACATGGGTTAGCATGGGTTAACATGGGTTAGCATGGGTTAGCATAGGTTAGCATGGGTTACATGGGTTAACATGGGTTAAGATGGGTTACATGGGTTAGCATGGGTTAACATGGGTTAGCATGGGTTACATGGGTTAACATGGGTTAACATGGGTTAGCATGGGTTAACATGGGTTAGCATGGGTTAGCATAGGTTAGCATAGGTTAACATGATGAAGCACGGTGCAATCCAATCAAAATTGAGTCCCAAATGCTAATTATGTCCTTCTTCTACCTTTCTAGGTATTCTCTTTGTATTGGTATTATTTTGCACTCCCATGTCTCCCAATTTGACTCTCGGCAGGGATAGGGTGAGGGTTAGTAAGTTGGTATTTTATTTAGAGTAATGTGTGTGCTTTATTAACCTATTCATTCATTCATTCATGTCCTTCCTGGTCCTCCCAGAGTCCTCCAGAGGCTGCGGACCAAAGGCCCCGGGCAGATAGAGCTAGAGCGCCTGGAGCAGGGCTTCTCCCTCTACCTCAACGGGGCCAACGCCAGGGGCCAGACGGCCAGGAGGCCCCCCAGCCTGTCCCCGTCCGCCCCCCCCACCACCAGGAGGAGGCCCCCTCACACTGCCGGTACGCCCCCTGCAGGAACACGGCGGCGCTCACAGCTGCAGTGTTCCAGAGGCTCTAGCCAGACCAAACAGGACTGGGGTCTGGGGGTGCACACCCCTATCTTACAGCCAGCATGGTACGGTCTCTCATGGCTGAGGGATGAGTGAGGGTTACCGTGGTAACCTGCAGGATTCCCTCTGGTGGGCGGGGCTCATCGGGGGTTGTGACTCGTGTGTTTTCTCTTCTCTCGGCCGCGGCCTCTGGGACGCGTCTGCAGATGGTCTGAGAGCCGCTCAGGACAGCCTGGATCTGAGCGGGCCTGCAGGCCCCCCCAGGAGCCAGACGGGCCCCCACAGGAGCCAGACGGGCCCCCACAGGAGCCAGACGGCCCCCGGGAAGGTCCAGAGGAGGGAATGGGTGCAGGTAGACGCTGCTGCTCTGCGTACAGAATGCATTGATTACTGGGGATTAGTTTCATGCATATAAAACTTTTTTGGGTGGGGAGGAGGTCTGACGGGGGGGGTCTGACGGGG
>JAOPUA010000072.1:409384-420255 GCA_027122455.1 Trisopterus luscus
CCCCCCCCCCCCCCCCCCGCCCCCCCCCCCCCCCCCCCCCGCCCCCCCGCCGGGGGGGGCGGCGCCCCCCGCCCCCGGCGCTGGGTTGATTCTCTGGCTGCGTGTGGCTTGTCTTCATGTGGTCCTCTCCGTTCCATACGTCCTTCCCTTGTGGTCTGGCTTTTCTTTTCCCTGTTTGTTGCTGTCGCTCCTCTTCACACCTGACCCTCCTTTCTCCCTGCTCTCCATTATGTTACTTCACCCTGTTTCTGCAATGCATCTTGGGAACCAGGAAATGGAGTCAGATCCTGAGGATGAGGTAATCCAGCTGCTCCCCCTCATTGGCTGCCCTGGCGCTAGGCTCTGGTCCACAGACCGGCCGCTCTCTCCATAGCCTTACCTTCTCCTCCGCTATCGGACCGCCAGAGCTTCTGTCTTCAGAGAGAAGCTCCAGTCCTGCTTTGCATGGTGTATCAGAGAGGGCTCTCCTCGCGCCGCGCCAAATGCAAGCTTGTGATAAGTTAGGCTTAAGCTACCTGTAAAGTATAGAGTTTGATTGTCACTTTGGTCCCGTTTAACCTTAATATAACTTGTTGTATATTTGTGTGGTTTATGTATTAATAATGATTTTTAGGTTATATTGATTATATTGATCAACAGGGTGTCATCACGAGTATTACATTTATAGTTCATGTAATTATGCCATTCACAGCGTCTGTATGGACTTAAGAATTGTTGAACCTAATTTTGAAGGTAGCTTACAGTAAAATCATGAGTTTCAATTGTTTTTATTGGTAAGAATCAATTGGTGGCTAACTGGCCAGAAAGTTCCCAAGATGGCGGCCAGGCTCTGAGAGGTGTTTGTGTTGTTATTGTTGCAGAACGAAAAGCCCGAGAGACGCCATACCTTTGCATCCCTAGCCTTACGTAAGCGCTACAGCTATCTGGCCCCACCTGCACTGAGTGAGTCGGACATTTTCACTAACAAAGCTTTCCGGAGTCTCTGCAAATTCTAATGAAAACATTGTTTGGAAACTTTCTTAGTAAATCTGTAATCCGTTGATTAACCCTATTCCTGGCGTGATTAATATAGAGAGAGCTCGATTCCGTGTGTAATTAATGCATATTTCTCACCCCTAGTAGCACATTTACTCCCCATGCTTGTGTACCACATTGGATATGGTTTTGCATGGGTTTTGATTCAAGGTTTTCTGTGCAGTGCCTGCCCACTAAGTTGTGTTCCTGAGAGGTTTGGCTTGGTTGTTTTACCACATATGAGTCATCATATGAACATGTTGCTTTGATTGATCGACATAATGTGAACGTGCATTTGAGAAGAAATCAAAGTAAGATGGTTTTCCTTTTGTATCCTGCTTTCCCTTCTGTTGAGACATTTGAGTTAGTTTATGATTTATGGCTCGATGACTCTGTTTCATTTCCGGTTAGAGTCAGATGCATGAGGAAAGTCTCACGTTCTGCTCTTTTTATGACTCTTTCACTGCTTGTCACCAAGGGTAGTCGAACCAGGACCAGATAATGGACCCAAAAACTGTCTTGGAACTAGCTTAATTAGCATTATCTACTTCTGTTTGGTTGGATAAAAGGAGCAATGGAATGGCTTCTGTTGCCTACGGCTCCATTTGATTAGAGAGTCCAAATTCTCTTTGGGGAAACTTTCTATCTTTTCAGAGCAAACAGATAAAAGGCACTGTCATAAGGAGATTGACACAAGAGCCCATGTGCTAGCTAGTAGCACATCAGAACATAAAGGAGAACAGTCTTTTGTGTTATATTGTTGTGTTTTGTCTTGCCATTTTTTCTATTGTCATTTGTCAGTCCTTTCATTGTCCTTTGACAATATTTCTTTGGCTTCTTATACATTTCTGTTGCTGTCTTGAGAAATTAGTTCAACGTGGATCACATAGACCCAGTCCATTTCACGCTAACATTTCCCATTTCGGCACCTAAACTATGTTCTTACTTTTCTTGATGCCAGGACGCCTCACTGACCAATTCTTCCCTCTCTGGTCTTTTCTCCTTGTCACTTTTTCTCCCTTCCTCTTTCTCAACATCATTTTCTGTTGCCTTTTTACTCCGTGTTCTGTTGGCGTTTTGTTCCATCTCCTCCTGTTCTTTTGGTTCTTCCATGTGAAGAGAGCGCGGTTGAGCGGGGAGCAGCAGCGAGAGCACTGCCTGCTGGTCACCCTCACAAACCTGTCTTTCCAACCCGACCTTTCTCCGCGTGGTCGACTGCTCCTATTACCGTCCCTGGTCAAACGCGGCTCGCCGGACTGGGGGGCCCCGGGCCCCGTAGCGCTTCGCCAACAGGCTCGCCAGCTTCTTCTCCACTGAAGTCCTGCTGGCCCCTCTCCTCCCCCTGCCCCGTCTCCCCAGCGTCCATCAGAACCCTCCTGGGAGCCCCGCCCCCGGTCCCTTACATCACCTCCCCGGTCCAATCCCCCAGCGAAGTAGCATGCTCCTCCCCCATTCGCTCTTATAGAACTATGCCGTCCCCCATCAAGACGGTGGTCCAGCAGGGCCAGTTCCCCGTCCAGGGGGCCGCCAGCCTGGTGTCCTCTGGCTGCCCGAGCAAAACGGCCACCGACCCGTCGTCTATCAAAAGTCTTGCTTCCGCTTACACCTCCAGGACTTCGCCAGTGCACTCGTCGGCCAGCGGCTCTGCGGTCGACAGGTCGCCGGCCGCACACAGCACTCCGACGTCTCCCAAGACGTCCGTGAACATGTACAATTCGGGTCTCCCTTTTAAAACTGTCCTTGGTTCCACACACACAACAGAGGCGGGGTCGACGTCTCTCTCTGCTGCTAAGACCCTCTCTGGTTTGTCTTTAATGCAAAACTCTGTCGATTCGACGCTAGTGTCCCATCTCGGAGGGAGGTCTACAGTTTCGTCTCTCTCAAACGGACAGACCACAATAGCCTGTTCAGATTTTTCCAATCTGAACGGATCTGCTTCACCCGTAAAATTCCCATCGTCTTCCTCCACACCATCCTCGCCTTCCTCGCGCCTCTTCTCCGACAGAAGTAGCAGCCTTCAGGACAGAATCCAGGCCACCACCCAGGCAGCCACCTCTAGCGCCAGCGCAGCCATAAACGAAGCCATAAACTCGTGCTCTGCCTCAGGGTACGGCACTCTCAAATCCATGTCCTCCACACATAGATCTGCAGCCTCCAGCTCCGCTTACGGCACCTACAGATCTGCAAACGCCAGCTTGCCAGCATCCTCCAGTAGCACGGCGGTACCAGGGTACTCCAGTAGCACGGCAGTACCCGTGTACTCCAGTAGCACAGCAGTACCAGTGTACTCCCTCGTCAACGTGCTGCCCGACTCCCCCGTCAAACCAGGACCAGGCTCCCTCAAAATGGCCCTGCCTGGTCCATCCCACGCAGGAATGCCCTCGTCGTCTCTGACTTCCTGTGTCACCTCGTCTAAAATCAACTCCCAGCTGAAGTCCCCTCCGTTCATCACGCCGCCGGTCATCCACACATCGACGGCGTCCAACCAGGACATCCTGAGAGACGTAGCGAACATGAAAGAGGATCTGATGCGTATGACCGCCATCCTGCAGACAGACACACACACAGCGGCTAAAACCGTGCAGACGTCTCACACTGGAACTCCCAAAGAAACAAGGTTAGAGGATGAGGAGCCATACACTTTAGTGGAAAAGGTCAAGGAGGATCTAGTGAAAGTGAGTCAAATATTACAAACAGATATTTTAACTGAAGGTAAAGCAAGGGCCCCTAAAAAGAGAGGTTTGGGCGATGAGTGGGAGGAATTCTCTAATGGGGAGATTGAGGAAGCCCAGAGATGCTCCCTGCCAGAATACAATCCTCCTTTTGATGCAAACACTCAACCTGTCAGGCCCCAGTCTGTGCCGGTCAGAGACTTTGACTTGTCTAGGGTAATTGACTATCTAGCCAACGATATTGGCGCTAGCTCTTTGTCTAAAATGGAAGAGGTCAGAAGTAGGCTTGAGGAGGAAGCAAAAATAGAAGAAAAACAGAAGCGCATTCTGAAACCGGCGATGTCCTTACAGGACCACAAGCTGAAGATGCCTCCGCCAGGGTCGGGTCTGCGCACCTCCCCGTCAGAGAAAGACCTCAGTAAGCTGGCGGAGTCGTACCAGGGAGCAGACGCCCCCCTGGAGTCCCCTGAGGACCTGTCCCATGAGCAGGATAAGAGCCCTCTGTCAGACAGTGGCTTCGAGACAAGGAGTGAAAAGACCCCCTCTGCGCCTCAAAGCGCAGAGAGCACCGGTCCTAAACCGCTGTTTGCTGACTCCCCCATCCCCCCCTGTGTCACTGAGACCAGAACCGAGGTCCACATCAGGAGCTACGAGCAGCCAGACGAGCTGGGTGAGCCTTCGCTGATGGAGGAGGCGGCCACCACTTACCCCAGTATGGAGTCCGACATGGCCTCTCCCAGCTCCCTCACGGAGAAGGTCAAAGCCCTTCAGGTCAAAATGTCAGAGGAGGACTCCATGATGAGCAAAAGCATGTGTCTAAAAGAGGAAACTCACATCACGACCACTACTAGAATGGTCTATCACAAGCCCCAGATAGCTGAAGGAGCAGACATGATGGAGGAGTCGATGTCCGTTAGAGACATCATGAAGGCCTTTCAGTCGGGTAGAGATCCATCCAAAGACCTAGCGGGTCTTTTTGAACACAAAGTCAGCCAGGATTCTGTCAAAGGAGATGAACTCACTCCTCGGTTTCTTGACAAAGACACCAAATCCAAACCGAAGGTGGAGAGGATTATAGAGGTTCACATAGGAAAGGGCCACGGCGCCTCGGAGCCAACTGAAGTCATAATCAGAGGCAGCAAGAAGCACCCGGAGCTCTATGCGTACAAAGGCGACCGCGGCCTCAGGGAGCTCAGCGATTACGAGCAGCAGGAAGAGGAGGAGCTCACCGCAGAGGAATCGCTGCCTTCCTTCCTGGAAACCTCTCGTGTGAACACCCCGCTGTCGCATGAGGAGGACAGCCGCCCCAGCTCTGCTCAGCTGATGGCAGACGACTCGTACAAAGCTCTGAAACTTCTGAGCCAGCATTCCATAGAATACTGTGATGATGAGCTGTCAGAAATAAGAGGGGAGTCCTACAGGTTTGCAGAGAAAATGCTTCATTCAGAGAAACTAGACCCATCTTCACAACCGCCCTCAGACACAGAGGATTCAGCCACGACGGCCGACCAAACACGGGGCAGCGCAGAGGCCATAAGCCAACCGCAGGGAAGCCCCAAAAAGCAGTTTTCCTCCAGGACACCAAAAGAAGGGTCTCCTAAATCAGGGAAGTTCTCCAACCGAGAGGAGCAGGCGCAGTTTGATAAAGTGACTGTGCTGCATTATTCAACAGACCAGGGCAGCCCTAAGCACGCCGTGTGGATGCGGTTCACAGAAGATAAACACGATAGGAGCAGAGACAACCTGCTCTATGAGGACCGAGTGGACAAGACCGTGAAGGAGGCTGAGGAGAAACTGAGTGAAGTGTCACAGTTCTTCCGTGACAAAACAGAGAAGCTGAATGTCGAACTTCAGTCCCCTGAGAAGAAACCTATGAGAAGGTCTGGGCAGGGGACCCGCTCTGGGCCCAGCTCGGCCTGCAGCAGTCCTGACAGAAGCCAACACAAACCCCTGGCAGCAGAGGGGTTGAGTAGAAGCGATGTCAGGGAGCCGTCTGTTAGCAAGATGTCCGGTAGCAACGCTGCAAGTGACAGGAAAGGCTCTAGTTTACCCAGCAGTCCAGAGCGAAGTGTGTTTTCCCGTCTCAGTGAGAGTACAGTTAAACCCCCTAGTAAGATCAGCGAGCCTGCCCCGGAGTCTCCGGTGTCGGGTAAATCCACGTCGAAGGTCAGCTCTGTGAGAATGAAGTTTGAAGCTGAGGCTCAGAAACAAAGTCAGCCTCGTGCAGCAAAGATCCCTCCCCCAGTGCAGCCCAAGCCCTCGGTGAGCAAACTTCCTGTCTACCAGCTATCGGCAGCAGGCAAGACCACCAAGGCCTCTGAAGTCTCAGGGGACAGCAGCCCACCTACCACTAGGGAGATCAGTAGGGCAACATCTCCCACCCTGAAACACACAGAGGACAAGCTGTCCAACGTTTCAGACGCATCCCTGAAAAGAAAGATGAGTGAAGCTGAAACTGACAAATCTAGATGTAAAGTAAAAGACAATGTGCTTAATCAGCCACTAAAAGAAAGTAACGATAAGAAGGGTCTGGTATTTCCAACGGCCACATTTGACACTAAAAACGAGAATTATAATGAAGCTCAAAAGCCACACCAATACACAAAAGTTGAAAGTGTCTCTAAAAAGGTTGAGGCTGAGGTATTAAGAAAAGACAGCGAAAAACCAGTCAACCAAAACATAAGGCAAAAGTCTGAATCTCAGATTCCTATTCGGGCAGTCTCCTCCCCAGCTGATAGTGATCTTCCAAAGAAACTAACTGTAACGAGACCGTCACAGATACCAACACTAGCTAAGAGCAGAACAGAGACGGCCCCTGAGACAACCCTGCCCCAAATGGAAGAGCATCTTACTAACAACACATTAGAGATTTTAGATAACGCGCCCAGAGACTCCAACTCAAATAAGCTTCCAAGTCCTGCAGAAACACTAGAAATGATCATCGGCACCCCGATGACTTCAACCACCAAAGAGAACTTCAAGGGCATCGAAACCCTCCCGATTTATGCAGGCGTCCAGGTGGGCCGGCAGGCAGAAAGAGAGGCCAAGGGAGGGCTGTACACGGTCAAACAGAAGTCCTGCATGGCCCTCAGCCCCATCAGCCCAGACGATGACACCCTAGAGCAGGTTTCCTTTGTGGACAGCTCTGGGAAGAGTCCGCTCACTCCAGAGACCCCGAGCTCTGAGGAGGTGAGCTACGACCTCACAGCCAGGACCCCAGATTGCTTTGGGGACTTTTTACCAGGGAACACCAGCCCTATAATGGAGGTTTCTGAGGATTCGGAGGAGGAACAATGCAAATCTAGTTTCTCTTTTAAAGAGGCCTTACCAAGAAAACCAGATAGTAAAATGGTTGAAACTAATCAAGCCGATGTTTATAATTCTAATCAGGAGCAAAAAAAAGCGATAGACAATCTGACAAAATCTGAATCTTATTTAAACCAGCAGGATACATCAGACAACGCAAATGAGTGCAAGACAGAGCAAGAGCAGCAAACTGTATCTAAAGACAAAGGTGTTGCATATATAGAGTTTCCACCTCCTCCCCCTCTCGATTCAGTCTCTGAACAGTCAGATGTGGAGAGGAAAGGTTCCTGTAACTCTTCAGGAACTGAGACTGAGATGATGGAGGTGAACTTGCAGGAAGAGCATGATAGGTATCTACTGACTGAGCCAATCATACGCATCCAGCCCCCCACCCCCGTGCTCACAGACGCTGATGACAGCCAATCAAACGCTGAGGATGACGGGGAGGATGTGTCTGTCTTCCAGCCTGTACCTTATAAGCAGTCAACCCTCCCTGAAGAGAAGGACAAGGCGGGATCCAAGCCCAAAAAACAGGACAAAAATGGGAACAACAAAGAACCCAACGGTGGAACCGACAGCGGAACCAACGGCTCCGATGGTTTAAATGGCAAAGAAGGAGAAGAGGGTGATGGTGAACAGAACGGAAACGACCAGTCGATCACCGACTGTTCCATCGCCACCACCGCAGAGTTCTCCCACGACACGGACGCCACGGAGATCGACTCGCTGGACGGGTACGAGCTGCAGGACGAGGACGACGGGCTGTGTGAGCAGGCGGACTCCCGGCTGTTCGGCCTTCCGGACAGCAGGAGGGACGTCTGGGCCACAGACTCCTTCCGCTCCACAGACCGGTCCTTCCCCCCCACCAAACTAGAAGTGATTGAGGAGGAGAAATCTCCAGAGGAATGTGTGAAGAATGACTCTACGAACGGCTCCCCCCCGGACGGGGAGAAGCCCCCGGATGGTTGTACAGACGGGGAGAAGAAGCCCTCGGACAAAGAGGGCTTCTCTGACACTTATTTTAGCTACAAACTCGAGGAAGAGTTTAACTCCACGTTCAAGACGGTTGCCACCAAAGGGCTGGACTTTGACCCCTGGCCGTCTAAAGGCGAGGAGGACGTGGTGGTGGACATGGCGGAGCCTCGGGACATCAACGACGAGCCCAAGCCTTTCGGACTGGCCGCCGACGACCACTCCCAGAACACCACGCCGGACACCACCCCCGCACGCACGCCGACGGACGATAGCACGCCCACGAGCGAGCCGAACCCCTTCCCCTTCCATGAAGGGAAAATGTTTGAGATGACACGCAGTGGTGCGATTGACATGAGCAAGAGGGACATGGTGGAGGAGAGGCTCCAGTTTTTTCAGATCGGTGAGCATCCCTATTCAGCGGGCAGGTACAGGGTCAGGGATTCAGAAGCACAGCACGCAGTAGGACGTCAGGTCAGCACACAGCATCCCACACATCTCTTCACATCACCACAGGTCTCCATGCAGTCCACCACCGTCTGCCTGGACCGCTCCAGTGCTACGGGAGGGGCCAACACATGCTCACAGTCAGACCACTCTAAATTCTCCACCTTTAAAACCGGGCCTAAATCCCCCCCAGAGCAAACACCACACCATGTGAGCAGAGATTCAGATCAAACAGGCACTTTTGATCAGCCTAATTATATTTCCTCAGGAACCCTGGTAGATAGTTATTACTCTGTAGCATCATATTACTCTGATTCCAGCGATTGTAGAACAGGAATGACGGATGATTATTCTCATAACTGGTCATCAGGCATGGTTTATAATAATAACTGTAGCGCTCAGTCAGGCCCGTCGGCACAGGAGGAACGGTCAGATTGGACCACAGAGCTCGGAGGCAGCGATAAGCAGAGTACAGAGGCCTTGTCCTCCACATCCCTCTCCAGCACAAAGCCCGACTCAGGGAGAGGCAGAGGCAGCCTGTCCTCCCAGGCTCCAGCAGACAGCCTCCTGGTTAGCTTGTTGTCAGAACCCACACCCCAGCAGGCTGCGAGGACAGAGGAGGCAGACCAGGGCAGAGGGCCGGCCTGGAGCACAGCAATAATCACAGGACCCCCCGTGGTCTCACAACGCATATGCAAATCCAGGCTACCTGTTAGAAAACGTAGCTTAAAACTATGCAATGGCTTTCAACCGTTAGGGGAAGATAAGCTAAAGGAAAGGGGCAGCGTTCGTGTCAAGTGTGAGAGTCGAGAACGATTCAACCCTCGTCAGGGTAGAAATATGAAATCTAGAATTCCAGTTTTGAAAGTAAAGAAACCAGTTTTAACCGATCATAAACGGGTCCGGTCGAGATCTGCATTTAGTGACATGAAGGTAGCAGAGGTTAAAAACCCCAAAGCAAAGCCAGGGAGAGAGAGGAGGAGCACCCAGGTGCCACACCGCTGGAAGCTCACACCCAGCAGTAGTCGCCGGGTAGGAAAGGCCACCTCCCCCCCCCCCCCAGCGGGGGCTCAGGCAGAGGGGAGGAGGAACACACTGACCAATGAGGACGAGCCGGGCAGCACATCCAGGGACACCTCCTGCTCAGAACGCTCTAGCATTTCCAAATCTTCTCCTACTTCCACCACCACTGCCTCCAACACCACCACTCCCAGCACCACCACCACCACCACCACCACCACCACACCATCACACCCCACTAGAGGTGTGAGGGCTGAGGTTGTGCGGAGGAGCAGCAGGAGGAAGCGTAGGCCATCTCATGGAGCTCAGGAGGAGGAGATGGAGGAGTGGGGACAGGTTGAGCAGCCCAGAGTGGCTCCTGTCGCAGAGAACCAGAATAGTTTGTAAACTCTTTATCAACAACTTACATTCTCCTTATTCTTCGTCTTCTTCTACTACCTATTCCAGTTGCATGTAGCTGTCGTGGGTGCTTTGTGTGGCGTGGTGTGTAGATGTCACTTCCTTTTCCTGTCGGTCTTGTCCTCTGTGGCGTTTTCTGTGAGAGAGAGAGATGCTAGGGTGAGTGTAGCACATTTAAGGCACAACCTTTAATCTGGTTGAGAAGAGTTTCAGTAGACGAGGCTCCCTTACCTTAACTTAACACTGGCATTTAAGCTTCTCATCAAACGAGGCAGAGCGTCAGTCAGCAGGTGGACGGTGCTGAGTCCTCAGCCCGCGTGTTTCAGCTGGTCCACCCCCGTACCAGTACCAGGTACCAGTACCAGGTCCACCCAGGTACCAGTAGGCTGCATCTCAGGATTAGTTCCATGACTACTGGGGGGGTCTCGCACGCATGCCCACCTTCACCCGACACAACAGGCCTTGCATCCACTGACTGCGCCGCCCCCGCCCCCGGCCCCGCCCGGCCCCGGCGGCTGGGTCCAGACGTGTAGTGGGGCCCAGCCTGGGGGCCGCTTGTGTTTGCTCAGGTCCACCGGACTGGTTCGTAGTGTGTTAGTGTGTGTTTTGTACATCTGGTGGATTTGATCTCTCTATAAACACTGGGAAAACAATTCATTGGAATCAACCAGAAATCCCACGTAAGCCGGCTGCATGTGGCTGAGACTAAAGTCGTCCCTGAGCGCTGACCTGAAGCTCTGTGTGCAGCTGGGTTATGTGTGATTTAAGGTCCATGAAGTGTTTCTCCTGGTGGCTGCCTGATGGTCTCCCGTCCTAGAGAGTGAGGCTAGCGCTAGCTCAGACCTCCTAGTCCGTCCCTCTTGTGCTTCTACTTCTTTCAAACGTTGCGTGTTCTGAAGAGTCTGAAGATGTTAGTTTCTGTTTAGCTGTTCTGGCCTTCAGATCCCAGAGCTCCCAGTGTAAACCAGAGGAGCCTGTCTCCTCCCTGAAGGAGACCAGTTCCCCCTGGACCCAGTCCTGTTACACCAGCCCCTTATCTTA
>JAOPUA010000072.1:850732-866647 GCA_027122455.1 Trisopterus luscus
TGTTTTTTTTACCTGTTTTTGCCAAATTTTGCGGGGGTAAACACCCCGTACAACCTGGGTTTGGGGTTATTCGGGGGGGCGGGGGGGTGGGGGGGGGGGGGAGGATGAGATGAGACAACTGCATTGAGCCCAGAAGGGAAATCGCTTGTTAGTTTGTTGAAGCGTGGTGAGAGGCAGTTCCTCTTCAAAGTTTTTGGAGCGTTTCAGTTTCAAGACAACATGTAAAACTAATTAAAGTAAAACATTTGTTTCACCTCAGTAATCACTCTACTACATGAAGAGGTCAAAAACAAAGATGATTCTCCTAATTTATAATTTCTCTAAAATCAAATTAGAGAATGACAAGTTTGACCACATCAAGTAGCTTTGAAAGAAATGACTACCATAGTGAAAACTACCATTATGTGCTTAATATTTATATTTAGTATTTATAATATAATTGTAGTAGAATACTTAGTAGAATGTAGAATATTTACCTGATAGTTTGACCAAAGCCAGTCCATAAAGTCCAACCAAAAGCCAGCACATGTCGGATGTCCGGAGCATTCTGTAAAGATCTTCTTTATTTCAGGAGGTGTCTGGGGGGCTTGTGAGGGGGTAGTGATGATCGTAGCTCATTGGTAGGCAAATCTAGAATAAGTCGAGAGTCGGCCTATCAACACAGACCGCTGGGCATGTGCGGACCATTTCCACCGCTAGGGGGAGACACATCCACGCAGGAGGGCGGTATGTTGAGACACCTGCAGTTGTGTTAGCAGAATGCTAACATGCTAACCCTAACCCTAGTTGTTTAATTCTCTTATTTTGTCTCACTGTCGTCAATAACAGCCCTTTGTTATTAATCGAATATGACCTTTAATTGATACAGCTGTAAGTGAACCATTGCACCCAAAACAGTTAAGTTCAAACAACAAAAAAGTATGTGTCTCAAAAATCAAGCTGTTCAAGAGAAGTGGGTTTTGCTTCTACAACGTTTCAATCTTCACACTTTATAATTGACAAAAAGAACAAAAGAAATCCACCACCATGAGGTAGTTAAATTGACAAAATCATTTAAAGTTCTCAATTCCCAATCATCAATACAGCAATGCTGTTCTGACTGAATGGTCATAAAAGTATCTAAATAGATAATTTGCTAGTGTGCTGCTTAAGTTTGATCCCTTCCCTTGACAACGATTATGAACAGAAGTGATATGGTTTGGCTATATTACTGATTGAAGGATTTTCAAGTGGGTTTGGCAAAGTTGAAGATCTTTAAATTGAACATGGGGACAATTGTAAGAATCACACTGCCAAGGATTTCATGGAGGACTACAGGCAGAACTGCAGGTAGGACCAGAGGTAGAAATACCTCTACATACTTCTAACTGTTCAAACATAAAGGTCCAGTCTCCAAGGTTTAACAGACGGCTCTGTTGAAGCAAAGGACGAGGAACTCTATTTTGAAAGTAGAGAGGTGAACACATTAACACAACCAGGAAATTGCCTCTCTACTCATACACCATCTTAAAGTGTGTTTATCATTTTTATTAAATCCAAATATGATCAAAGAAGATATATACTGTGGAGACAATAGTCTTGGATGAATGTGTACGTGGTCATGGCGGGGGTCGAAGGTTGTCATGGCAACGGTGTATGGTCCTCATGGCAACGGTGGACGATTGTCATGAGGAAGGGTGAATAACTGTCATGACAACACGGCTGGATGGTTGTCATGACAGCAGGTTGCCAGAGCAAAGTCAGTTTGACCAGGGTGCCTGGGCATCGCTGGGTTTAGCGTAGGCTGAGATGTCCTCATAAAGTGCTCCCTCACACGTCTCCACCCTCAGGCCCTGGGAGAGGGAGAGCACCACACACACACACACACACACACACACACACACACACACACACACACACACACACACACACACACACACACACAGAGCAATCCATTACTACAGCATATGCTGCAGTCTTCAACAAAGGCTTCTCCAAACTGTTGAAGCATGGAAAGCGTCTGCCAACTAAGTATGTATGTGTGCCACAGGTGCAAGGGCAAGCTGTTTCCTGTTTACCCAGATAATGGTAATCACATGGCCATAAACCTTGCGCCTTTCTATGACTATGAAACATAAATTTAAATAAAAACACTTCACTATGAACAACATTACTAACAACACAAAAATAACAAACCTCGTAGATGTGGTCTTGTGGTGGATCCTCATAAATCGCTTCTTCTTTTTTAACCTTATATAGTAGCAAGAAAACAGCATTGAAATTAAATATGTCTATTGACATACTATATATTATTACATGTTATTCAACTTACAATATAACAAAAGCTGTGTTTTTGCGGCTCACCAGAGTGTATCTCCGCAGCAGCGGCGCAGCCACGTAGATCGCCAACATCAAGCCCTGCGAGATGATGAGCGCGTCTTTTATTTTGCTCCTCTGCTCTACCTTGTGGACGTTGATATGTCCTGCAGGAGACAGACGGCATATTGCAATAATTACAGGATACTTTTTTTTGTTACTTATAAACTGAAGGGGTTCTGCATTCTTGTTAAAGGCTTTGTTGTACCAGTGAGTCATTCGGTTTTGTTCATGGATTAATGATTTGGTGGTGAGATTGATATTGATTTAGCCAACATTAAGACTTTATCTTACTGTTGGCGATATAAAATAAAATGCATGTGGTTAAAACTACAGAAATAATAGGCCAACACATTTTACAGTTAAACCTTTGTAGGCCACACTCACAGGTAGTCCTTATCTCTAATCAGTTTACCCACACGACATGTTGGTTGTTTTGTTTTGCTCCCTGTAACTCCCTTGAGCAACATGTCCAAACACCTATCAGCTCGTTTATGACTTGTCTGTACTTTCTAACTGCTCCTTAATCACCTGTCCCTAAACTGTTTGAAAAATATCTGCTCCTTAAAGGTGAAGTGAGTAGGATTCAGTGGCATCTAGGCATCTAGATGCTAATAGGTACTTCCAGAGTTCCTTAATGTTATCATCTACAACAGTATCGAATTATAGGTGTTTAGGGATGAGGTTACTTGATAGATTTATAAATTGTATTTAGTCAACTGTAACTGTTTTTACCTGCACCTTAATGACCTGTCTCTAGTGCACACACTGACTTCCCTGAAGTCCCTCTAGACAAAAGTGTCTGATAAATGACTGAATAGCAAATGGGTCGGCCAGGCTGGGTACTCCTGGTACCAGAGCCCAGAGAGACTCACGCATGACCTGCAGGCCGGTCCCAGGTCCCCTGGAGCCATTGACCTTGCAGTAGTAGACGCCGCTGTCCGAGGGGCTCACGTCCTTGAGCCAAAGGTAGGCGTTTTTCCGCTCCGTCTTCCCCTGCATGACCACATTGGCATTTGGACTCATCGGCCCCTCTGCGTCCTGGTCCGAATCCTTGGCCCAGAACCAGTCCACCTGCAGGGGCGGCCTCAGTGGAGACACACAGTGGATGACCACACTGCGGCTCGCCTTCACGCCGTAGAACCTAGGCTTCTGGGTAATATGAGGGGCCTGGTGGAGGGGGGCTGGAGGGAGGACAAGAGGGAACTGCTTTCACCCCAGTGAAATCACGATCAGTTTCAATTTGTTGAAGCGTGGAGAGGCAGTTCCTCTTCCATCGTTTTTGGAGTGTTTCAGTATCAGAATTACAGGTAGGCCAACCACAAAATAAACTGAAATATTTTTCTCTAGTTATGCCCTACTGGGCAAGAAACAAAGATGATTCTCCTAATTTACGATTTCTTTGAAATAACTGAAATAACTAATCAATAACTACAATTAGCAGTTGGAACACATTGAGTAGACTTAAAAGAAACTACCATAATATCCTTAATATTTATATTATATATTTATAATATGGTTGTAGTTCTGTATATTTACCTGATAGGTTGACCAAAGCCAGTCCACAAAATCCAACCAAGAGCCAGCGCATGTTGGATATCAGGAGGATTCTGTAGTGAAGGATATCTGGAGGATTCTGTAGTGATCTTTAGATCAGGAGGTGTCTGTGAGACTGGTGAGCGGTGTGGTGATGATCGTATCTCATTACTGGTAGGCAAATGTAGGAGAGTCGGCCTATCGCTGCACACAGCTGGGCATGTGCGGACCATTTCAACCGCTAGAGGGAGACACATCCACGCAGGAGGGCGGTAGCTTGAGACACCTGCAGAGTTGTGTTAGCAGAATGCTAAGATGCTGTTATATTATCAAATGCTGCACCACTGCCTTCAGTAACATATTTTAGTATTTAATAATAAATAATATAACCTATAATCAATACAGAAAAGTATATATTTGGACTCAAACATCGAGCTATAGGCCTATAGGGAATGTGAAGTTGACGTTATGGCAAACGCACCACGTTTAGATGTTAAATATAATATTAAATAGAGGAGGCGGCATGAATTGTTTTTGATTAAAGTTTTAGTTTCTATCCAAGTACCTCTTCTATTGCAGTAAACTACTCTTGTTGGTTCATCCTCACAACAGCACCCTGCGCGACGTCTCTTCACATTCCATGACACGCATCAATTTAAAATATTAAATTGTACAACATTGATTATTTAAAAATCATTAAAACCACCTTGCTGTAGACCTTAAGTTTCCAATCGTTAACAAAGCAATACCGTTCATACTGTTTTATTCTAACAACTTAAATTTTGTAAACAATAATAAAAGTGTATAAATATACAATACCGACAAAACACAAAAAAATACATTTTCCAACGTTGCGTGTCGTTATATACAAGGCATAGTGACGGTGTCCTCCTTTTGCATTCAAGCTCTATCAAACATGTAAACAGGTGTAAGCTAACTCTATTACACAAAGAATACTAAACACTCGTCATCAGTTTACAAATGTTTAGAGTAGAGTTTAAGACTTAAGAAGAGTTTGGATCAACTGTTGAGATGAGCTTCTTAGATCCAGAAAGGTCCAGTGAGTGTCCAAATAAAAACAGCAGCAGATGAATTGGGCAACTATTTAAAATATGTCTGTTTCTGTTGCCTCATTAAGCAATGTAAACATTAAATATAGAGTTCACTTTCAGAAAAATGTATCAGTAATAATAATAACCCCTAAGACTAATAATCACTGCAGTTCAGTTGACGTATATACAATCAATTTGGAGGATAGAACCGTAGTAGATTTTTTTTTTTTTGCAATATAAGGACCTTATGTATTCAATTTGTATTCAGAAAAGTGACCCAAACTAAGCAGGAAAAGGAATTTGCCCAGTTTTGGCAAATTTTCTAAAATAATAGATGAAGTGACGTCTAATTGTAAGACGGGTTTAGACTTTGGAAGACAGAGAACAGAGTTCAGAAAAAATCCTCTAGCCCTGACACTGTGAACCTTGAAATACATTAATTCCTCAAGGTTAAGGACTTTGGAAATATAATATTTTAGCTATCTTAAATTGTGGTTTTAAAAACTGGGCTGTATTTCTCATGTTTATCATGTATAATTCTCAGGTTTAAATACTGACTGAACCTGTGCTAGTGTGAGTGTATAGGATTTGGATCTGGGTATTAGCAATTAACACCTTAATATATTTTCTTACCCAAAATAAGCAGACGTCATAGCCTTGACTTAATAAAAATGAGAGATGAGAAAAAAATGAGAAAAGAGTGTGTAGCACTCATAGGTATATCATAGGCTTTTCATTGGTTATTTTTGCGGGACAGTATCACATAACAAAACATAAAATATGTATTACATTGGCAAGTGATTCAATCTTTATAACTTTGGAACAATCTCTCAGTGATGTCAACAACTTACAACTTATGCTCACACCGCTAATGTGGTGACGCTGCGAACACCACTGACCAGGACTCATGGGAACTAACATGGACAGAGGTGAGGCACTGTTTGTTAAACAACAGACTCATGAAGGACCTCATAGAAGTTCAAGACCTTGCTTGGTGGGGGGGCTGAGTGCAACACCACTTCGCTGGTCACCTCCACGGGGACCACCAGGAGGTTGGGGCCGTTGAGGGCCCCAGCATGAACGGGTTCTGGGCTCGGAGGAGCCTCTAGATCCACCTGAACCTCCTGTTCCACCCGCTCCACCTCCTGATCGGCCAGGTCCACCTGGCTGCAATAAAACACAGCCATCCGCCTGCCCAGCAACCCCTCCTTCTTGTGGAGGTCCTCATCTTTTACCTTCATCCTCTTGTGGCGCCACATGGAGGAGGCGTGGCGGATGGCACACTTGAGGAGGTGCTTGCGGTACGCACGCTGAATGACCACGGCAGCCAGCTCCTCCTCCTTGTGGCGGAAGGTGCTGGTGATGGGGGCAAAGGAGTCAGAGGTGGGGTTGCTCATGACAAACTTGGCCTTGATGCTCTCGCGCATGGCAGCCATCTCCACAGTCTCTCCCAGCACCATCTGGGTGACCGCCAACAGGACGTCGAGGCAGTGGATGCGGTCTCCGATTACCAGCGGAAGGTCCATCTCGATCAGCTGCAGGCGGTTCGGCTTCACAACCCGCAGTGGCATCTGCAGCGTGTCGCAGAAGTCCGACAGGCGGGCGTACTGGATGAACTGGGACCCTTCCAGATCAAACTTCTCCCAGGTCTCGTTGAACATCTCAAAGTCCTCCTCGCACAGGGCATCACCGCTCTCCTCCTGCGCTACGTTGAAGTTCTCCAGGATGATGGCGATGTACATGTTGACCACCACCAGGAAGGAGACGATGATGTAGCTGCAGAAGAACATGATGGCCATGCCAGGGTTCCCACAGTTGCCCCGCACGTCCGTGCCTGGGTTCTCGAAGTCGGGGTCACAGTCAGGCGCCTCCCGGTTCAGGATGGGCAGCAGCAGGCCATCCCAACCCGCAGAGGTGGTGATCTCGAACAGACACACGATGCTGCCCCCGAATGTCTCAAAGTTGAACATGTCATCGATACCGGCCTGCTTCTTAACATAGGCGAAGTTGGACATGCCAAATATAGAAAATATGAACATGATGAGAAACAGCAGCAGGCCAATGTTGAAGAGGGCAGGAAGTGACATCATAAGGGCGAACAGCAGAGTCCGGATGCCCTTGGCTCCTTTGATGAGGCGCAAGATCCTGCCGATTCTGGCCAATCGGATAACTCGGAACAGAGTGGGTGACACAAAGTACTTCTCTATGATGTCAGAAAGCATGGTGCCTGAAATAAAACACATAGATAGTTAGAGGTAAACATTTCCGGGCATTATTTAACAGGAGTTTCAATGAGTTTTAATCAGATCTCAACACACCGGCTATGGACAAGATGACGACGACAAAGTCAAAAATGTTCCACCCATTCTTGAAAAAGTACTGCCGCAAAGCGAACAGCTTCAGGGTACACTCCCCTGTGAAGATCACGATGAAGGCCACGTTGAGCTTGAAGAGGAATTCCTCCTTTTCAGGAGTCTGGCCGTCTGTCTCGACCATCATGGTCACCATATTGAGGCAGATTAGCACCATGATAAAGATGTCAAAGAACTGCTGGCTAATGAAGTCGAACACCAAACCTTGGATCAAGTTCTGTTGAGGGTCAGAGGTCACGGGGGGGTTGAGGGTGGGAAATGAGAGGGGAGGAGGGAGAACATGAATACCATTAGTGTGTTTGTTAACACCTGCAGAGGTCAAGGCTAAGGTCAGGAGTTAAAGGCTCAGGAAGCATTCCTGCTTAATGGCTCAGAGCTGGTATGATGTATGATGAGGTGACGTACTGTGGGTCGGGGGGTCGGTTTCTGAGGTTTCTTGGACCCTAGTTTCTTCATGGCTTCATAGTATTTCTTCTGTTCCTCAGTCATGAAGATGTCCTTGTCTCCAAAGTGCACAAACCCAACAGAAGCATGAACATAAACATCTTATCTAGTTCAGCTAGCAGTTGAATAAATGAATGGATGGATGGATTATCACAAAACATTAGTAAATGCATCCATCACGCAAACCCTATGGAACTAAACTTTAGGACTGATTAACAACGTCAAATCTACAGGTTGGGTGAACAGATAAGGTCACTTATCTTTTGCTTCTGCTGGTTGAAGTTGTCGATAATCACACCGATGAAAAGGTTGAGAGTGAAAAAGGATCCGAAGATGATGAATATAACAAAATATATGTACATGTAGAGGTTGATCTCATAGGAAGGCTGTTCGTCCACCTGCAGCATAGATCAACATGAAACCAAAGAAAGTCCTGATATACAGTCAAGTAATTTATTATTTGAAGTAATGTTTAATTTAGCTGAAGATATGAAACATGTCCAATAGCACTGGTTACCTCTCGCGAGTCCACTGCAGCGTACATTATGGCCATCCAACCTTTGAATGTGGCCTGAAGAGAGAAAACATAATTTTAATTAAAAAGAAGAAAACACAAACGTATTAAAATCCTCTCTATTAATATATTATAAGCCTGTTCAACTTGAACATCATTGTCACCTAGTCTAAACGGGCAGCCATTAAAACCAATCAGACGAGGCTTACCACAATGCTTTAGCCCAACCTGAAGTTCACTTACATTTAAAATCCATTCAAAACCAATTTAAAACAAATTTTAAATGTCAATGTTCAAATTCTAGATGTGAATGTGAGCTCCTCTTCACTCTGCTTGTTGTCGCTACGATCGGTTGGTCTGCTACAGGGTCTCTCACCACTTGCAGCAGGGACAGGTAGCCCGTGGCGACGTTGTCGTAGTTGACCTTGACGTTGACCCAGCGGGCCTCGCCGGTAGCCTCCTGCAGGGCCAGGCAGTCACTGTGGTTGTTGACCTGGTCGAGTAGAAACAGCTCCTCCGTGGTGGAGTTGATGCAGTGGTAGAACTTGCCGGCAAACAGGTTGACCCCCATGATGCTGAAGATCAGCCAGAAGATCAGACACACCAGCAGCACGTTGAAGATGGACGGGATGGCCCCGACCAGGGCGTTCACCACCACCTGTCAAGAGAGGCACAGACCGGTGGAAGGACAGACAGGGTGACAGACAGACAGATATTGAACAGATCAGGTAGACAGAGACCCAAGAAAATGAGACAGAAAGACACACAGGATATCATGGATTAAGAGAAAGGCAGGTTATCAGAAGGATTGACGGGACAGACAGAGACACAGGTAAGAAGACAGACAGACAGGATATCAGACAGATGAATTAATAGAAAGATAGGTTGTCAGATGGATTGACGGTGGTTCACCAAGTGGTTCACCACCACTTAAGACACGCTTACACAACTCCCGTCAGAGATCAGCTCCCTCTAACTTCCTCTACTGCTAGGGCATTCTACCAGGCAGGTTTCACCTGGACCAGCTATGTTTTGGTTTTAATACAACCATGCATAACAGAAGCTGAACACTGTTAAATTTGCCATTATTTAAAGGGTTGATAGTTCCAGTTCCCCCATGGAAACCAAAACCTCTGTATTCACTCATATCTCTGTTCCTTCAGCCCTGGCAGCCATGTTTGAAGGTATAGGGAAATATCAGTTAGTAGAGTTAGTGGAAGACAACTTTCATACTTTTGGCACCATTTATACCATGAGACACTGTACAACTGTATGTGACTAACTCACCCTCATCCCCTCAAATCTGGAGAGTGCACGGAGTGGTCTGAGCGCCCTCAAGGTCCTTAAGGACTTGATTGGTCCGAGGTCTGAGAAGCCCATCAAATTAGCACCCATGCTAATTAAAGACACCTGTGGTGGGACCAAGACATATCCTAGTCACATGTTACAATCAGGGTGTCAAATTAACACTTCAGGCACTAGCAACCCTGTCTGGTGGACGGTAGACTTCAACAGGCCACCCATCTTTCTTATGCTTTAAAAAATAAAAAAAATACAGCCCATTCGTCTACATTGTAAATTCGTACCATTGACAAAAGTCTGCCACATTTTGGGGATGGTGGGTTGTCCGTTTACTTCCTGGTTTCAATGTAGAACAATGATCCCACAAAGATCATATAAAAGTATTTTTTTTTATAATCACCCTGGTCATTAAAAGCGGTAACTCCACCAGGTGATGGAACTTACATCCACTATGAAGAAGTCCAGCCAGCACCAGGCATTGGTGAAGTACGTCTTGAAGCCATAAGCCACCCACTTGAGGACCATCTCTATGATGAAGACATATGTGAAGATCTTGTCGGCGTACTCCAGGATTATCTTGATGGTCCGACGTCGCTCTATGTAGATGTCTTCAAACGCCTGAGACAGTAGATTAGATCAATCTGGATCACCAAAGGTTCAATTCTACTTTCTTTTAACTTTACTTCAAATGGAAACCGTACGTTAATTGTGGGCTCCTACTTCACCGCGGGTATCTACGTCACCATAGGAACACTGTGGGCCCCTACGTCTCTACGTCACTGTGGGAACACCGTGGGTCGCCACGTCACCGTGGGTCTCTACGTCCCTACATCACCTTGGGTCGCTACGTCACCGTGGGAACACCATGGGGCTCTATGTCACCGTGGGAACACCACGGGTTTCTACGTCACCGTGGGAACACCGTTTGTCTCTACGTCATCGTGGGAACACTGTTTGTCTCTACATCACTGTGGGAAAACTGGGTCGCTTCATCACCGTGGGTCTCTACGTCAACGTGGGGATACCGTTGGTCTCTACATCACTGTGGGAACACTGTTGCCGTGGGAGCACTGTTGCCGTGGGAACACGTGAGTCTCTACATCACCGTGGGAACACCGACGGTCTCTATGTCACCGTGGGAACACTGTGGGCCCCTACGTCACAATAGGTACACCTCTATGCTGGTCTACGATGGTCTGTAGAGACCTACGGCAGTCATGGTAACGTCGAGACCAACGGCGTAGCCAGGGCAACATAGAGACCGACGTGTAGCCAGGGCAACATGGAGCCTGACGTGTAGCCACGGCAACATAGAGGCCGACGTGTAGAAGGGCAACTTAGAGACCGACGTGTAGCCACGGCAACATAGAGGCCGATGTGTAGCCATGGCAACATAGAGACCGAAGCTGTGCCGAGAACAGTCACTGGATGGCTGGGATGTCGACGATTCCATCCCAACCGTCCAAGTCCAGACTGCAGATCTGTCCGTTCCCTATATCCTCAACTACTGAGATGCTGCTACATGTATAGTGACATTAAGCACAGATTTAACTGCTAGTTATTGAATATAGATTACATAGCAAACAGATTTAAGTACTGATTAATGGTTATTGATTCAGGGTCATAGATGAGGGATTATTGGTTGTTAATTAAGGGTTATAGAGAACGGATTATTATGAATATATGTGAGGGTTATAGATTATTTGTAAAAGGCTGACCAGCGCTCCACTACTGAGCAGGATCATGAAGATGATGAAGGTCTCGAACCAGTCGTGTTCCACGATGGTGAAGCAGGTTCTCCGGATGTTCCACCAGGTTCTGCCCCGCCCCTGGCTGATGTCCACGCTCAGACATGGCCACCGTCGCACGCATTCTGATGGAGACGAGCCAACAACAGCCAATCACAGATACACTGACTGGGAATCTACGTCGAGGGATTCATCAGTGTCGTCACAGTGTTTATTTTAAAGGTGGTCTATTATACCACCAGGTGTGAGTGTGATTATCCGTTACAAACCGTTTTGAAAATCGGCCTCTTCTGACATCACAAGTGGGCGTGTCCACCTAGATGTGTGACGGATAGATGAGCAACGTTTGCTACAGTCCACTGGGTAGGCTGGTAGACTGATCTATCCAGCTGGACACATCTAGGTGGACACGCCCACCTGTGATGTCAGAAGAGGAGGGTTTTCAAAACAGCTCGTAGCGGCTAATCACAATCACACTTACACCTAGTGGTATAATATGTCACCTTTAAGGGTTTTGTTGATTTAAAAAGTAGTGGATGTACCATCGGTGAAGCAGGACTCTGGATCCAGCGGTTCTGGCTCCTCCTCCTCCTCCGGCTCGGGTTCGGGTTCGGGGGGCTGGTAGTCCACTGTACTGCACACCGAAGAGTCGTCGTCATCCTTGGTTACGCCCATCAGCTGCCAGGAAGAAGAAGGTAGAGGTCAGACACATCAAGGCAGAGGTACGGTTACTTACTGTTTTAAGGATGCTAACTATTTGAGCGTCTATGGAAGCGCTACGCTAACATGCTTTGCTCACTATGCCAGCAGGACCTTTGGTACGCTTTAAGCCATCACTTACTCACTTTGAAATGTTCATGTACATTAGAAGGAAGTTTTCCCTGGAAAAGGGTGAGAATATTATTATTATAATTTGTCTATACAGAGAGAGAAAGAGTATAAGAGATCAATATTTCTCTGTAAAAATGGTTATGTTTACTGGTATGAATTTCTATCTGGAAACACTTGGAAATATAAGTCTCCAAATCCATTTATGAGACGAGGTAGCTAAAAAGAACCCCTACATTCATATCCACACCTACAGTCCAATGTCTAGTATCTCTGGGACCTCCGGCTCTTACATTACAATGCAGTTTCTGCCCTCCATCCTCTGCATCATCCTTATCATCCTCATCATCCTCATCATCCTGGTCATCCTCGTCATCTTCTTCATCGTCCTCATCCTCTTCATCATCGTCATCGTCGTCCATGTTCTCCAGGTCTGACTCTCCCTGGGCCATGGGGACGGTGAGGACGACATCGTGGTCCCCCAGGCAGCCCCGCCGCCCCTCCACCAGACAGTGAGACATCCCGTCATCCTCTCTGGGCGCCGGACCCTCGCCGGCGTCCAGGTGGTTCATCTCCACGGACCCGCCCCTCTTGGGCCCCTCGAGGCGGCGGGTGAGGCGGAGGAGCAGCGGGGTGAGCAGGCGGCGGAGGAAGGTCTTGACCCACGCCACGCCGCCGGAGATCCGGTTGATGGCGATCTGCAGGTTGTTGAGCTCGCCGTCCTCGTCTGAGGTTGACAGGTTGTCCCCGCTGAACGAGCTGAGCAGCAGCGCCAGGAACAGGTTCAGCACCTGCACACGCACGCTACTGTTACACATGCTATAACATACTATAACATACTACTGTTACATACTATAACATACTACCGTTACATACTATAACATACTACCGTTACATACTATAACATACTACCGTTACATACTATAACATACTACCGTTACATACTATAACATACTACTGTTACATACTACTGTTCCATAATATAACATAATACAGTTAGATACTATAACATACTACGGTTACAATAACATACTACTGTTACATATCATAACATAATACTGTTACATACTATAACATATTACCGTTACATACTATAACATAATACTGTTACATACTATAACATACTACCGTTACATACTATAACATACTATAACATACTACAGTTACACATACTCTAACATACTACCGTTACAGATTATAACGTAATACTGTTACATACTATAAAATACTACCGTTAAATATTAAAACATACTACTGTTACACGCTAATACTACCGTAACATACTATGCTACGTTTTCAGAGGTTGTGCCTTCCTCTCTGTAATTCCCTCATTTCAACGGTTTGCACGTGTTTACACTCATAATCTAAGAACATTTAACGAGCATCTCTTTCATACACACTATCTCGTAACCAGCCCAGAATGACATTACCACCGTAAGAAGCTGATCTTTATTCGAACTAAGGTGCATACTGTTTAATGATGTGGTAATAAGTCAGTTTATTAATGTGGTAATAAGTCTGTATTCAGAGTCTGTTGCACCTACAAGCCTATTAGGTTTAGCCCGTACTGCTAACTTGTGTGCTGGGTCTCAGATACACATCACATATCAGGTGGTTCTGATGAGGAGACGCCAATAAATATTGTGGTGTGTCGCAGTGGCGAGCGGTCTATCTTTAGGCCGCCGCTTGTTTCCTGGTTCCCTAGGTTCAGACGGGGATCGGGTTCTCTCTGCGTGTGAATCAGCAGCGCCGCGTCCACACCCACAGTGGTGCGGCCGGATCACAATATATCATAAAGGATATTTGTCATATGTGTCGTATCCTATGTCTAATGCTTGTCATATCGTATTGCTTTTAAAATATGTATCATACATTATACATAACATATATATCATCAAAAGGATCAATATAAGTATATTTTATAGTATAAATAATTAATATAATTTAATATAAATATGATTAATAATAATTAATTACATAATGACTAATGAATAATATAATCATATTTATGTTATAACATATATATTATGTTACTATATAAGTATATATCTATATATATATATCAATATATATGTATATTGATATATATAGATATATATTAGGGGTGTAACGGTACACTAAAGTCACGATTCGGTACGTACCTCGTTTTTGAAGTCATGGTTCGGTATGGTTTTCGGTACAGCAGTTTAAAAATATATATATATTTAACAATTAGACTTTGATTTGATTAAGTAAATTGTATCTAACAAATGCCTTACACAAGTCTGTGAGTCTGTGATAATCAATAAAAACTTAAAAAATCTTTATTTATTTATTTATTTATTTATTTTTCGGTACGTACCGAAATCAAACGTGCATCGAACCGTCAGACCCGTACCGCAAAATTTTGGAACGAATACCCATATTGTTACACCCCTAATATATAATATCCACACCCCTAATATATATATATATATATATATACGTGTACTAATATAGTAGCTATATACTGCTGGTGTAGAGGCTGGTTTAGCAGACCTCGGATTATGACGTTGACAAGTCATCAGAAGCTCTGCTTCCTACTCATCATACAACTAGTCCTTCCTCTAGGCCCCCTACATAGAACGCACTGGTGAAACATGTTTTTTGATCTTATCGTCTTTGGACACATCGTTGGAAAATCGTTAGACAGGTTGTTGGACACATTGTTGGACAAGTCGTTAGACCCCTCGTTAGACCCTTCGTTAGACCCCTCGTTAGACCCCTTGTTAGACACCTCGTTAGACACCTTGTTAGACCCCTCGTTAGACACCGCGTTAGACACCTCGTTAGACCCCTTGTTAGACACATCCTTAACTAGATTTGTTTTCAGCTCACCACCAGGTTTCCAATCACCATGACCATCATGAAGACGACGAGGCACATGCCGGTGCCGGCCACCTCCATGCAGTCCCACATGGTCTCGATCCACTCGCCGCACAGGATACGGAACACGATGAGGAACGAGTGGAAGAAGTCGTGCATGTGCCAGCGCGGCAGCACGCAGTCCACGGCGATCTTGCACACGCACTCCTTGTAGCTCTTCCCGAAGAGCTGCATGCCCACCACTGCGAAGATGAAGACGATGATGGCGAGGACCAGGGTCAGGTTGCCCAGAGCCCCTACGGAGTTGCCGATGATCTTGATCAGCATGTTGAGAGTGGGCCACGACTTGGCCAGCTTAAAGACACGCAGCTACACAGCACCGCCGTCGCACAACCCCCACACGCACACATGTACACACACACACACACACAAAGTGTAGTCAGAAGTGTCTGTTAAGTGGGGTATCAACGGTAACCAGAGGAGGAGTGATGCTTCTGTGTGGTTGGGGTAACTACGGTGACTGTGGTAACTGTGGTAACTGTTTTTTTGCTATGGTTACTGTAGTCCAGGTGGGATCACCCGCTGTAACTAGAGAGTGGAGTAACGCCGGGCTCTCTCACCAGGCGGAAGGAGCGCAGGACGGACAGCCCCTGGACGTTGGCCAGGCACAGCTCCACCAGGCTCATGGTCACGATGATGCTGTCGAAGATGTTCCAGCCCACCTGGAAGTAGTAGTAGGGGTCCATGGCGATCAGCTTGAAGAACATCTCGGCCGCGAAGATCCCAGTGAACACCTGGATAAAAAGAGATCCCCCCACGGGGGGGAACCCATGACTAACCACGGCCGGGGGGGGGGGGGGGGGGGGGGGGCGGGGGGGGGGGGGCGGCGGGGGGGGGGGGCCCGGGGGCGGGCGCCGGCG
>JAOPUA010000072.1:1149931-1166650 GCA_027122455.1 Trisopterus luscus
CAACAGAAGAACACAGCCGGCACCACGACCTTCTAGCCCACAAGTGGTCTGTGGGTGTAGGGAAATATTTGGAGAATCCTGCTGATTCGTGGGGTCACGGTGTGTGTGTGGGCAGAGGATTTAACATGCTAGAGACGCGTGGAGGGCGGATGAACACCAGCTCTGTCCTCCACGCACACAGGGCGCTTTGTGGAGGTCTGGAGGTTCACACCAAACTAGCATGTAGAGTACCTCCCGGAACACAGGGACGCTAATGCCGCTACCACAACATTAGCATCCGCACTGCTCCTCGCGGAGTCGCCGCGGCCCCAGGGTGTGTTTAACCTCCCGTGGTGCTGACACGAACACAGCATAGAGACATTACATGAGATTTGGTGTTGATGCTTACATTTCACACACAATTTATCGGTGAGGCTAAAAAAAAGGGTAAGGGTTAGAAAAGAAAAAAAAAAGACTTCTGACTCCCAAAGAGCTATTCCTCTTTAGGAGTCAGAAGTTTGAGTAGTTTTTATTTTATTAGTGGGAGTTGATATTGTGAAGTAGATACAAAATAAGTTTATACGTTCAACGACAACAACGGTACAGCTCAACTAAATGCTTTGTGGACTAGTAGAGCGAGATGATCACACATCATAAATCAGAGAAGTTCTCAAGTCAGCTCTTGGCGTTCAGTTCATAGACAAGATTTTGGGGAGGTATTGGCTATAGAGAAAGACAAGATGAGACATATATGAGATATCTTCTATAATATGAATAGATCAGAGATAGTTGACACAAATACATGAGGTATAGCATTTTTTTTATGTATAGACCAGCTATAGTTGAGATACTGTAGATCAATATCTATAGATACATCTGGGATATGGCAGATGTATGGGTAAGAGACATTTAGGTAAGAGAGATACCTAGGATGTAGCTAGTAGAAGTGCTTAACGCATTGCAGTTAAAGAGCATGCTAATTCATCAATAGAACAAAGGACTGTGCAGACAAAAACTCCATCGATAGATTCATCTCCACCCAGGCAGGCAATAGCGATCAACGGAAATACAGTGACAATAATATACAGAATGACAGTGACACATTCTGAAGCCTATTCAGAGATTCTTTTAATCCTACTTTGTTACCCATACTTCTTAAATCTCTTTATCTGGGTATGTTTACTTGTAGATGAGCCCTATAGGTGATCTAGTGTGTAGTGTAATGTCATAGGTACACCAGGATCCATTAAAGTGACCTGGTGTGTAGTGTAATATCATAGGTACACCAGGATCCTTTAAAGTTACCTAGTGTGTAGTGTAATATCATAGGTAGACCAGGATCCATTAAAGTGACCTGGTGTGTAGTGTAATATCATAGGTAGACATTTATCGGTAGGAACCAGAACACAGTACCTTGGTCTGGCTGCCTGTTCCCTCTCAGCTTCTTCCTCTCAGCCCGACCCGATTTGGCCGCTGTCCCCCCGGGGCGCACCGTGCTGTCTGTCCCTGGGATACGCACGCCTGCTGCCGGTCCGTCCTGTGCGTCTGTCGGTCCTCTGGTCCGGTGCTCCTATAGGGACCAGTCTGTCCTGTTGTCGTGGACACCGGTTGTCGTGGAGACAGCAGTCCTTTTACCCCTGTCCGTCCGATTGTCAAACTTCCTGCCCCGGCTGAACACTGCCAGCACTCTCCTCTCTCGCTCCCTCCCTCTCCTTTTGGTCGAGCTCTCTCTCTCTCTCTCTCTCTCTCTCTCTCTCTCTCTCTCTTCTGAGCTCTCTCGCCCTCTTGTAGAACAGTACAGTCCCTGTGTTGCCTCTCTCTCTCTCTCTCACTCTCTCTCTTTCTCGCTCTCTCTCGCTGTCTGCAGAGCGTGGGATATTATTTTTGAGGAGAAAGATGTTCCCTCCTCACCCTACTCACCCGTCTCACCCTTCTCACCCTCCTACCCCGGACAGAAGCTGTGTTGTCATCAACCCAAGAAGCTAAACCCTGGAGCGAGACATGGAACTGCTTCAAAAAAATCGGTCAAACTCAATACTCCTTGTTGTTTCCTGGAGCTGCTGCAGTCGATGGAAGGGATGTCTTTAAGACACAGTGAGAGGAGGCTTCCCAGCGGGCAAGAAGAAGCAGCCAGACTGGTACTACCAAAGTAGTGATAGCTACCCGCCAGACTATTACTGTAGTGTGTGTGTGTGTGTGTGTGTGTGTATTACTGTTCAGAGATACCAGTGGTATTATTAGCACAGCTAGTGAGATAGTAAAGAAGGGAGTGGGACTGCCACCAACAGACCCTCTTAAGACAGGTCCAGTTCCAGGTTTAGGGTCCAGGCTCTCTTAAGACAGGTCCAGGTTTGGGGGCCGAGGGTCTTGGTCTCTGGGAGAGTGGAGGGTCTTGAACCAGGTGGTTCCCTAGTTAACCTATACTTAGCAGCGCACATGGCTCAGTTATTTCCTTCGACTGCCGGGTCGTGAACTTTTGCACCCCGGATGAGCTCTTCTCACAGGGAGCAAAGTACTTTACAAACCAACCTCCTTCCCTTACCCTCCCTCCCCCCGCACCCCCAACCTCCCACCTCCTTACCCCACACACTACCGGGTCAAGCTCAACAAGCCAATCAGCTGTGGAGGCTGACAGGTGCGTGGCTACTATATCATCTCATGTGACTGACTCCCAGTCCCAGGGCCCACTGCCACTAGATACCCAGGAATGGGAACCCCAGGGGATCCTGGGGGATGTAGTTGTGTACCCTTCCTGCCTTGTAATGCCTCATCCCTGCAGCAGAGTGCGCCAGTGTCCCACAGGAAACACAAGAGGGCGGATTGAGACGCTGGAGAGGGGGGTGAACTCACCTGGTCACACCACACCAGGGTTGTCAAGGCAACGCGTGCTGAGGGATGGCTACAGGGGTGGACGTGGTCCAACCCTTATGGCATTGTCCAGCTCCTACGGGCCTCCTGTCCTGCACCACCTGGTACAGAAGCCACTGCACCGCCCTCGACTGCAAGGTATTCCAGAGGTGGGTGGAGGAGACAGCGCACCCGCTGTGAGCGGCCAGCAGCTCTACCCCCAGAGATGCACCACCTCCAGACCTAGTGATGCAGCACCTCTACACCCAGTACCTCTAGAACTAGCAGCTCTAGACCTAGCAGTGCTGCAGCTCTAGACCCAGTAGCTCTACACCCAGTGGCTCTACACCCAGCGGCTCTAGACCCAGCGGCTCTAGACCCAGCAGCTCTAGACCCAGCAGCTCTAGACCTAGCTGCTCTGGACCTAGCAGCTCTAGACCCAGCAGCTCTAGACCCATTGCACACACACACACACACACACACACACACCTTTACCTCTTCATATCATTGGTACTTTGGCTGGTAGGTTAGTATCATCAACCTTACCTGTCCATAATTGTTTTAATTACTTTTTTGCATCAACATCGCTACCACTCATCTATATAATTTATTATATTTCATTTTTATCTCTTTTTAATTATATTGTGTATCGTATTATCCTGTTCTTTCTGCTGGGACCCCCACATTTACTGTCCGGCAGCAATAACGCATAATCTTTCATGCATGCGTACATGCGTGCATGCATGCGTAGATGCGTAGATGCGTGCCTGTGTGTGTGTGTCGTGTTACTTTCGGAGCTTTGCCAATGACATGAGCGTACAGTTACCCTCACATGCCAAGCATAAGTCAACAAATATAGACGAGCGTAGGTATGAGTTATACATAAGAGCCATACATATGAGTTATACATAGCTTTCTGATGATCAACACCTCTAATTTTAAATCTCTTATCCATGAAGACTTTTGTTTTGTACTTGATATACAGCCCATATGTTCTAAGGACCATTAATCACAGCATGGAGAAGCCACCTGATGCAATGCTATGCTACGCTAAGCTATGCATCACTCCATGGTGTGGTTGGACAGGGACATGGCTGTCTAACTGCAGGAGTGATGAGTCCACTTATGTATTTGTAGTTCAAAGTTCAAGGAAGATATATAGCAGCAAGCGGAGCACAGCTACCAGGAAATCATGGTTGGAGTATAACAAAGTATTATAGTTTTATAGTTCCCTTAGTTTATTTAAGAGTTAAATAATAACAATACTTTTAGTTGAATATAGTTATTACATGGTAATATAGTCAATACAGTTTAATGTAGTTAATTGAGTGTAGGCCTGATATAGTTCATAGAGTTAATTACGCTTGACGTAATTATGGGTAACACAGTTTAATATAGTTAATAGAGTTTAATATAGTCAATGACTAGGCTTGTAGGTTGAGTTGGGCAGCAGCAATATAGATGAATGCAGTACATGAAGATTGGTAGGTACAGTAGGGCAGTATTAACAATGGGTACAGTAGGGCATTAGTAATAATTGGTTGAAGTGGGTCGATTCAAGGTACTCAGCAGGGCAATATTAATAATAGGTAGAGTAGGGCAGTAGTAAAAGTAGGTACAGAACAATATAGGTAGAGTAGGGTAGTAGTAATAATAGGTTGAAAAGAGCAGTGGTAATAGGTAACACATTTGCATTAGACAATGATCCAGTGTTTTGTCCCAAGCTGTCGGAGGAACCCGACATCCTACTGAGCCTTAGATAACCTACAGAAAACACCCACACACACACACACACACACACACACACACAGAAGAGCTAGACGTGACATCTTTCAGCTTGACAACGTGAGAACTATGGGTCAAACTGGTTAGTTTGGGTAAGTGATTAACTGTGATTATTAATAGCGTCACAATCCTTACATAATGGCCTTTGAATTTATTATGTCAGGCACGGATGCCAAGTTTGATTCCTTAGGCGCTACTCTGTAAAGAGTGCCCTGGATGAGGCCGGAATGTCCCAAGGCTAGGTTTGTTTATGGGATTGCATGGGGTGTCTTGCATTTATGCAGTAGATATTCGATTGCAACATTTCGAAGGGTTGAGGTGCCCCAGAAATGATGACACTTTGATATGTAGCCATGTGAGAACCACTTCTCACTGCCTCGCTGGGACATTGATACTTGGGAGATGATGATGGGGTTTATCAATGTGTGAGGAGGCAGCTCGACAACATAGTAAGAAGCCGGGGTCGTTTAACAAACTCCAGAAGTTTGTTTAACAAAAGTCCCGCTTGTTAAACAAAAGTTTCCAAAAGTCACTAAAGATGATATGGAGACCGCAGCTCTTTAAGGTTAAAGACGGTACGAACATTGCTGGTAATGTACTTGTACACAGAGAACACCGGTTACTACACCTCAAAGTTACGGTCAGAATTTAAGACGTATTTGAGAAGAGATTATAAATCAATTGTACAGACAATAATATTGTTTTATTAAACATTATCTGTCATAAAGTGTGTTCATTTCAAATTCAAGACTTGTATTCATATATCTATCTATCTATCTATCTATCTATCTATCTATCTAACTATATATATATATATAGTTAGATAGATCTGGCGTTCCGAAACCCTCTCCGTGGACGGAGTAGCAGCAGATGATTCCGGCGAGCTGGTCGATGTACGCGCCCAGTGTGGGGGAGAACCCCATGTCCCTGAGGTCCTTGTACGCCCTGTCGTACCACACCCGGTAGGAACCTGATGCCCCAGCACAGACCCCAGGAGTCCCGGTTCTCCCCCCGGCCGCTGGGGCCCTCATTGGCCCTGCGAGAGGCCCCCTTTATAGCTGACCCAGCCAGAACATTCCACCTCCCGGTCCCAGGGTCAAGGTTAAGCACAGGGCTCATCTAGCCTTGGCCAACTATCCTTAACTGTGACAAAATGTAAACGTTCTTAGTACAAGCCGGGGGAACTCTTTGTTTCCATGTTTGTATGTGATCAGCCGGGGCTTTTTGTCAATGGCAGATGTAGCACTGGTAGATGGCTGGAGGGTTGTATAACAGGGTATCAATTCATATTATCGCCTGAATTAGAAAATTAACTGTCAGATGTTATGCTCTCAAGGATGAGTATCGATCTATAGAATGCACTCGATAAATAAGAAAATATGATAAATAAGATAAAATATACTTAAACACTAACAGAATTTACTTTGATCACAGACCGACATAACAGATTGCTCATTATGAATAACAATAACCTGGAAAACATCAGTCTATGGAATCATAGAGCCGACTAGAAGACGTTGGTAAAGGTTTGTCACCAAATGTTCCTCACTTGACTTGGTGCTTACTATACCTGTGTTTTGGTCTGGTCGGCATGGTGACAGGTGTGAATCTTCCGGAGAGCGTCCCCTTGAGAACAGATATGACGCCGGCTTTAGGTTGGGTGAGAGGGGGAGCGGGGGCTGGGGGATGTCTTCTCCTGGAGAGATCGTATGACATCGTGGAAAACCAGCAGGACGTCTCCGTCAGCCTCTCAGGAAATGTGAGGCCGCATCATCGGACCCATTAAATCACGATGTGAAAACGGTCGTGAGATTGAGATGCAAAGAGAGATGTCTCAGCTGTATAGGCAGTAAGTAACAGGAGCAGGAGCTTGAGGCAGTGTATGCCAAGTTTAATCTAGATGGACCAGCGATAGGTTCTCGTCTAGAGAACATGCTCTTTTCATTCCTCAGTGAAAAACTCGAGACCAACACTGACTTTATTTGACCTTTTATTCAACACTGGCCTTGAACACATGATTATTAATAAAATATACAAATACATATACACACACCTTAGTTCATTAAAACTATAGTAATACAAACTGTTCCTTTTAGTATGTCCAATGAGAGACAATACAGTAGTACATCAAATACAGAAGTAAATACATGTTTCAAATTATAATAAGCAGAATGTTATATCATTAAATACTTCTTTAAAATACTGGCTATATAGTTGTAAATAGTAGACTTTACAGGTTTCAGTCTATATAATCATGTATATAATCAAGACTTACTATCATATACAATGTACATTACCAAAACAACCATTCATATACAATGCACATTATCAAAACATAACCACTTCTAAACAGGAGTGCTATCTCGTTTAAAGTCGTTCTAGTGGACTGACTGGTTGGATTTATTGGTCTGACTGGTTCTCTTATGCACTGGCTGTAGTGGTCTGCCTCTTGCTATAGTGGATAGACTGGTTCTAAGGGTCTTGCTGGTTCTAAGGTTCTGATTGATTCTAGTAGTGTCACATTTTCTAGGGGTCTGACGGGTGCTCTCATTGTTGGGCTGGTTCTAGGGGTATGAATGGTTCCCTAGTTGACTAGGCCGGTTCTCTTCCTAGCTGCGGAAAATGCAGTATGACTGGGTCCCCACCCAGAAACCAGGCATCATCTTCTGCTTGAAGGTGGCCTTGACCTGCTTCAGCAGATGCACCTCCTTCTGCTCCTCCCCCACCTCCTCCACAGCGTAGAAATTGAGCACCCCAGCGGGCTGGTCCAGGTACACCCCCAGAAGAGGGCTCTTGGGTTGGGAGATCTCCTCATCCTGCCCGTCGTGCCAGTAGTGGTAGTTGGAGCCGGCCCAGCCGAAACCCCAGGACTCCTCATTCTCCCCCAGGCCGCAGGGACCCTGGCCGTTCCTCCTCGCTGCCCCTTCGTAGGCCACGCCCACCACCACCCAGCCCGAGTACTCCACCTCCCAGTAACCACGGAAACCGGTGATGCCCTCCTTGCATAGAATCTGCAACACAACGGAGGAGGTGACGATGTGACCATATTTGACCATTAGACCACACCCCTCTTAGGTAGACCACACCCATACAGCATAGAACACCTCCCCAGGAAAATATCTCTATGCCGTGCGGAGACCTACCTGTGGTGTATTTGGGTACATTTAGTTTATGTCCATTTGTTGTTTATATGTTATGTATTCGTTGTGTTCTTGTGTACTTGGGCGTACCTGGGGCGCATGCTCGTATCGCTCTGGGCGATCCAGGACGGGACAGGTGGAAGTGTCCGTCATACGTGCCACCTTGGTTCCGCCCTCTGTGACCCAGAGCACCTTATTGGCTGTCTTATCGTCCATGCTCAGCTTCATTGAATCTGGGAAGATGATGTACTTCTTACAGACATTACACCTTGCAAACATGATACTATTAATACATAGAGATCACATGAGAGATCTCACACCTAAAGATAGCTAAAGATATAAAGATTTAGCAGTAAGTGTATAGTGAAAATACACCAAGAGAAAACATTCTCCCATCGTTATCCAGAATTGGCAGATTATCCTTAATTGTATATTTTATTATTCTGCTCGTATCTTGCTGGTCACCAGGATGGTCTATAATAGTTTGACATGAAATTACTATCCACTCATAATGCAATGCGTAGAGACAGGGATTTTTGTCGGAATTGTGAAATTGAAGATTGCATGGACAGATTATGTACGTTGATGTATTGATGTGTATTTACATTTGACAAGGTCTGCACGGCACTTGGGTTCTGGGATGTTGGCTTCATACTCTGGGATCTTCTCTAGAGAACAGACGGGAGAACACAGTAAAGGAGATGAACTCAATATACCAACTTATATATAACTAATAGAACAACGAATAGATGACTAACTAACTAATGAATAGAGAGTTAAACAAACTCATTTAAAGACTAAGCTAACTTAAAGGGTAAATAACCTAACTAAAAGTCGGCAGTAGAAGAGGATCATGTTATGTATATCTGACCAAAAGCCTGACATTTAAGACGGATTCCTAACAGCATGCAGACTAAACAGGCGATGAGCTTGCATGGCGCGGTACCTGCGGGGGGGCTCCCATCTTTAGACCTCTTGGCTGAGGAGGAAGAACAGCAGGTGTTAGAGGTCGTGTAGATGGGTGTGTAGGAGAAGAAGGATGGGCTCTATCTGGAGAACACGCTACGGATAGATTCCCCCTTAGACGGCTCATTCGGGCGTTAATGCTACGGGAGATGTAAGGGGAGGTGCTGTCTTTATATCCCTAGCCGTGCCTCCTGCATTCACCCTGTGGTGTCTCAACGTGAACATCAAGTCACTGAAGTAGCAAGGATAGAATGACTCCCCGGGTTCTGCTTCTCCCAGGACTAAGTCATTTGGCAGGAGGTCTACCTACCAGACCAGGAGGTCCATTAACCCAGACCCATGCCTAGGTAGGCTGCATCAATCGTTCTCTTCCAGCCATTGCACCCCCACTCCGCGGAGACGTGGATTACATGACTGACAGGCCGTCTTATGGATCAACAGCGTACCCCGACAGGAAGTGTGTTAACGGTTCTTTGACGTCATCACACTTAAACCAATAAAGCTGTCTGCTTTTACGTATCGCCCCATGTATTTATTAGGTGTGTAGTAGGTACTGTGCTGGTGTGGGTTATTGAGTATACTAGGGCAGCACTTTGGTTTCCTCTGCTGGTGTTCTGTGGTTTGTTCCTTGGCACTCAGGTTGAGGGGCTGAATTCTTTGCATTACAACGCCAGTCATCAGCCAGCCAAAAACCACAGCAGGGGGGGGGGGCGGCATCAAGTAGCTCCCGTTACTAAAACACACTATCTGTTACGTCCAGGATCTACAGCCTACAGCACTCACCCTCACGTTATGACAGCCCACGGCTGCGTGTGCAGTCAAACGCAGGGCTGAAGTGATTCGTGGGCATTGGTCAACTGTGAATCGTCTTGCCTCAAAAGTAATTTCTGAAGTAGAGATTTTATGCGTTCATGGTTCATCATGATTCGTTTTTTTTTTTTCCTCGGCTGCTCGTCAGAGAAAACAAGCAGATTCTGTCTGCATTCCGGCAACGCATGATTGGCATTTACTCTCATTTCTGAGATTTTATGCATTCAATTATTTACAAAAAATAAAGAATGGTTAGTTGAACACTACGGGCTATGGAAATAATGGTAAGACGGATGCACTATGGAATTGATTGATGTGTTGTTGCGTGGTGGAACCGTGTGATGGATCTCACACTCAAGCAAAATTCCAGGAACCCAGGTGAAAGGTCAGAGCACTGCCGGGTCGGAGATTCTATTAGTAGTTAAAGTGGAATGTAGAAGTAGAAGAAGTAGTAGTTGATGTTTATATTTATGTTGAGAGCCGTTATATTAATAGTTGTGGTTATGTTTAGAGCTATTACGTTAATAGTTATGGTTATATTTAGAGCAATAATGTTGATAGTTATGTTTATGTTGAGAGACATTATATTAATAGATATGGTTATGTTTGACAGATATTAAATTATTAGTAATTGTTATGTTTAGAGGCATTAAATTAATAATCATGGTGGGGTTTAGAGCTATCATATATTTATATAGTTATGGTTATGTTTCAGTTAAATATTAATCGTGATGTATATATTTTTGAGCTATTATAAAAGTTATGATTTTGTTTAGAGGAATTATAATAATAGTTATGAGGTCATATATTACAGTTATGCTTGAGTCTAAAGGTATTATATTAGAGTTATGGTTGGATTAGGGAGGCATTATAATGCTACATGTTCAGAGGTATTTTAATGATACTAAGGGTTATGTTTAGAGGAATTATAACGCTCATGTTCAAGTTCACGTTGTTCAGAGATCAGCTCACATAATAATAATCATGTTAGGGTTTCAAAGTATTACATGATGACATTACGGATTGGCTTAAAGGCATTTTCTTAATAGTTGTGATATATTAAAAGGTATAAAATAGCCTACTGGGCTCAGAGATATTATATACATGCGAGGGCCGGATGGGCAGCCAGGGGAATGTTAAGCTGGTGTTTGAATATAGCAGGTGGTGAAAACAAGCGTCCCTTTGAGACTTGGCGGGTGACTTATCGGAGGCCGTTAAAGAGCTCCGGGACAGCGCTCTGGCGGGTCTCACTCTCGTTCACAGTCGTTTCGGTCTACTTATTACATTTGCCAGACGGCAACAATCGGTACTGCGCCAGCATCCTTGATTCACCGCTGACCACCTGGGTCACGGTTACAGGTAAATAATGGATAAATAAACGCTAAAACACGTCACCGAAAAATGTATGAATGAACAGACTGTGCATGCAGACGGTGAAATGGATTCTCGTATATTGTATTGTAGTTTCTCTTCTTCTGAAAAATGTAGCCTACTTATTGTCAGAAGCTTTGGATAAAAGCGTCTGCTAAATGGCCAGAATGTAAATGTAAATGTATGTGATTATTAAACCATTAAAAACAGATGCAGTAATTTAGCTGTCTAATAGTTATTGTAAACATTAAACATGAAACCGTTATTAGTAGGTCCCTTAAAGCGCGTTGATTCTACCGGTCAGTTAACGACACGGCTACATCGCACCTGTCTCCATCCAATCAGAAAAAACCTTGAGGTCATCAACTTCAACTTGCTAAAACAACATTAACCAATTTCAATCGTAGATGGAACGTTAAATCTAGGATTTTTTTGCACAGTTTAAAAACTGAAAAATATGTACATTGACGAATCAGAATATTAAACAAGGTATTTGTTAAATTAATGGTATTGTGATCAATACCTATTTAATACGTTGTAAATATGTTTACTTTATATATAATATACTAGGCCTAGTTATCAGTATTTCTCACTGTTTTTCCTGTTGGGACAAAGGATCCTGGTGTTGGCAGGCATTATCCAGACGGGTCACAGGTTCGATTCCCTCCTGCTGCAAGATGTGGTTTCTCCTGGTAAGTCCTGGTCGCTCCTGGTTACTCCTGGTCACTCCTGGTCACTTTTGGTTGCTCCTGGTTACTCCTGGCACTGGTCTTATATGCCCACTGGGAGGAGCGAGGCTAAGACAAAAGGTACGTATAGGACAGGAGGGAGCTAGGAGGGGCGGCGGTGTAACTGGACCTGTGTCTGCAGGGTCTGTCCATAAAAAGTCTGATGAGAGTCAGGATGAAAGAGGGGACGTACACAATGATGGACAGACCAACAGTTGGCATGACTTGATGTGTGTGTGTGTGTGTGTATGGGTATGTACGTGTTTGCATGCATGTGAACGGGTTTGTATATGTGTGTGTACGTGCCTGTATGCATTTGCGTATAAGTTCTTGTATGCCTGCGTGTGCGTGCGTGTGCGTGTGCGTGTGTGTGTGTGTGTGTGTGACTGCATGTTCAGATGTCCACATGCATCCAGGGTGTAGTGACATACTGCCGGTGTCCATGAGGCGGGGTCCTAGCGCTGTACTCGTTGGCACTACAGGAAGAATGTCAACGAAACATCTGAACCAACCAGGGCCCATCAATCCTCTCACCACCCTGCCCTGTTTGTTCATAGCCAACACCAAGGCAGGTACACCCGCACAAACACACGGGAAGGAACTCAACATGCATGCAGTGCTGTAGAAAAAAAACGATTAGTTCGTGACCCACTTCGCTCCACTCAGCCAACAGAATCCTGAGCAGCGAACGGCAGAGAGTCACAGAGTTGACTAAACAAGGTCATACCGTGTCCCCGACCTGCATTAACGCTGCGCTATTTAGCATTGTAACGCCTTGATGTCTGTGGGGGGGCCACGGCTAACCCTGAAGCCCCACGTCGTAAAAGCTGAGATTTGTTTCGTGTTTATTGGCTGTAGCGTGCCACTCAGGGTACCGGGCTAACACACACCTAGCGGATAGCACGGCACAGGCTCGCACGATGACCAGCTGTTAGTGGGGGTTACAGGGCTAACATGCTAAGTAGCCATGAGCGGGGGACAGCAGACTTGAGCAGGGAAAAGATCCGACAGAAAAATGGCATTAGCTAAAAATTCGTCGAGCCCTCCATTAAAACACAGGGCGGACGTCTTCATCGCGTTGGCCACTGGTTCGGCCAAGTTGTTGGGACACCTGTGGAGGGACTGACTTGTTGACTGTGTTTGTTTGATGGAGTGATGTGTATTTTGGTTTGGCGTACATCCTGTTGTTGTGTGTTACTGCTGCAGAAAGAATACCCCCCGGGAAACAGAGTCAAAGTTTTGAACTTGAACTTGCAACAAGACCCCTGACCTCTTCAGTGCTTCGGAGGTCTGAGGGAGAGACCGTGTCCATCAGGACTATTAATAAAATACACGATTTTGTCGATGCACAAGTAGAACGAAATGGGACCCCTGCATTCAACACAACGCTAGCAGCACGAGCCACACTCAGTTCTCTGCGCTGCTCTGGGGAGGAAAGGGGCCGTCTGGTCCTTGTCCGAGCCTCCGTCCACCAGGGTTCAGCCTGGACAGAAGAGCTCAGCGCCGGTCGGGTGTTGAGGGTGATGAGATCCACACGGCAATCAAACCGCATCAAATCATATCCCAAATCCTAAACTGTCAACGGCTCGGGCAACTCCGCCGTCCCTGTCCTCTCCCCCCCCAACCCCCCCCCCCCCCCCCCGCCGATGTCCTCGCCTTCACACTCGTCTCCTCAGCCTGCCCCAAAGTGCGAGGGATCAAGCCTTAGGATGGGGGGGGGCGGCAGAATGGGAACGCAGCCAAAGAGAGCAACACGTGAATCCCCGTCTCATAGCTCAGGGTGTGTATATATAATCTCCCTGTGTGCAGGTGATACACAGAAAGCCGCATTTGAGCCGCTGGGCTCCTCAGCAGCTGCCAGCGCTGTTAGCACCGTGTCACGGCAAGACTACATCGCTCAGGGTTGGGTGGACGACACAGGGACTCATCCTGCAACACAACCTGAGTGTGTGTGTGTGTGTGTGTGTGTTTCTCTGAGGTCATACAGTATGTGTATGTGTGCAGTGCCTCATCCTACAGTCACTCATCCTGCGCATCCAACGCAACCTGAATCTGTGTGCATGTGTGTGTGCGTGTGTGTGTGTGTGTGTGTGTGTGTGTGCCAGAAGGTCAGAGCGGACTGACCATTATGGCGCCAGGGACACATTCTGATCAATTCTCTGATGTTTTGGAGCAACTACAGTAGTGGAGGTTAGTCTATACTATGTGTCTGGAAATACACAGAGGAGCACGTAAACACAGACAAGGTAAGGACACTTCAAATCAGATGCCGGACTTACTATATCACAACATCACAAGTGGGGTAGTGTAGGTTGCATAATAGGTTTTCATGGTGGCTTGTATGGTAATGTATAGGAGTATTTCAATTCTCCCTCCAGTTGTAGCTCCTATTCTCTAAAAAAAATGAATACAATAAAAAGTGAAACAAACAATATGATCCAACTAACATGTACACTTTAATTGTATATTATAACCCCACCTTCGGATCAGAAAGAACTTTCTAAAACGACTGTTTACATTGAAGTTCACAACCCCCATAAGACCATCCTGACCTCGCGAGGTCCCATTACGTTTCTCTGCGAAACGTGAACTTGAATATCTGGATGGTCTCACAAGAGTACAAGTTCACTGTCTGGGCCAGGCGTCAGCAACCCTACACCCCTGCAGTGGTGCCTGTAGCTTTGAAAAAAATGGAAATAAATAATGGCTATTTTTATTTTTTCATTCAAAGAGAACACCTCTTATTTTGGGGATCAAGGTGATACTACTGTGACATGAAAATAACAAAAAAAAGTGTTCTAATATTTTGTCAACCGAAATAAACCTCACAACCTCCTAAACTACAAATTACATAAATGCAACAAACAATAGGCTATTACTTATACACTGTCTTCATTTTCAGTGTAAAATAGGTTTTGAGGCTCCAGATATATTTTATTTTTTAGGGAGAGGAACCAAACAATGATTTTTTGATAAAGGGCGCAGACCCCTGGCCTGGGCGAATAGAATGTCTTGTCCTCCCCCGTGTGGCCGCTTGATGCCATAACATCACATACCGGGCACATTACATTAAAATATAAAAAAAATAAAATACATTTAAAACGAAAGTAGGAGCGTCACCTTTCATATTAATAAGTTCCTGTATTTAACTGCGTGGGGATCTAACCTGGGATCGAACCGGGGCTTCTCACTAAACATGGCGCCAGCCCATTAGCCATTAGCCCACATTGAACTAGTAATCTCATTAAGTGCGGAAATTGTGATGTCTGGACTTCCAGAATCCAGCTCGCTTCAGCTCGCTAGGAAGAAACCGGTAACTAGGGTAAGGGCACAGGCGTAGGTTTAGGGGGGGACGCATGGGACCAGCGGCAGTAGAAGGCACACCGTGATTTGATTGGCTGAAAACCCAACACGCTGCACGCTACACGCACGGGACGCGAGAGTCTCGAAGCAGATAAGCGGAGGCTGGCAGACAAACGCGCGGGTGACGACGACAACACATGAAACACACATAGTGACGAGTCACTCATTCATCTAGGGTTAGGGTTAGCGTTCACAAGGTGCACCGAGGACCAATTAGCACATCTGACGTAATGAGCTCGAACTAGGGACTAATGGAACATTGCTGACATGTTGTGGACAGCATTGGAACTGCAACTGGAACTTGGCTATTACCCTTTAAAAAACAAACGGAACTTTAGAACCTTACTTGATGCAACAGCTGACGACACGGGCGCAACAGCAGCAGCAGTTCCTTTTCCTTCCACAGAATGGCGCTACGATACAAGAAAATATGCACCACCCATAGTCGTTTGTCAAGTTCAATGACACAGCCATACTTATGGTTAGGACAAGGGTACGACAGTTGGTACATGGGACTGTATTCTTTAAATAAACAACTTTACAATAATATAAAAAATTAATATAGCATAAATGTTTTCAAAATAAACACACCTCTGCTTCCATGCTAAAAATTTAACTGTCAATGCTTGAACTTTCACACACTGTAACTCTAAGGAGAGGAGGCTTTAATCTAAAATAAGTCTGACTGTAATGCATTAAAATGCAGTTAATGTTGGTTACAGTGTGCATGTATTATCAATGGGAACTTTGACATAATCTGTGACCGGGCAGTCCTACTACGTAATTGCAGAACTTAAACCAAAAGAGGTTCCTTTTCTTATGCTGCTAAATTCTTAATGCTGTTCTAACCAGCTCACAACATTAGATTATTAAATAAGAAGACATTAATTGGCATTTTTATTGGTGTTGTGTAGCAATTTAATATCACAATCAACAAAATAAACATTCAGAAATGTAGGCGAGGCAAGATGGGAAAACAAGTAATTACGTTTGGCTATTTTCTCTATTATCTACAAGCCCTTCACAATATCTGTGTCACTTAATGGGAACTAAATGTTGGTTCCTCCCAGACCAGACCCCTCATCTCCTCTGGCCTCCTCCTCGCGCCCAAGACGAGGATCTACGACCAGAGACCCCTGACCGGTGACGCCCGACCAAGGCCTTCAGAGTCTTCTCCTCGCCTCTGCCGGAGGAACTGAGAGACCATAACACAACAAGCATCTTTGGTTTATTCTCTTCTTTGTTTAATTCTACTTCTCAAACTGTGATCCAGATTTTTTGCTGTTCTTTTAAACTCATTTCCTGTTCCTGTTGTGTGGTTTCCCTTGTGAAGCACTTTATATTGCTGCTGTTTGCACAAAGCACCTTCCTTAAATAACATCTGATTTGGTTTGATAGAACACTATATATAGAAAAGATCTGTGTAGAGCTGTTCTAAGATTAACACTTCCAGATGGAACACACACACACACACACACACACACACACACACAGCACAGCACAGATCTGCACGCACACATACACATAAATAAATATACCTCCTCATAGATGAGGTGGATTTGGAGCAAAGGGAGCAGGAGGAATTGGAGGAGGAGGAAGATTTGGGGGAGGGTGGAGGAGGAGGAGGAGGAGGAGTTGGAGGAGGAGGAGGATTGGGGGGAGGAGGAGGAGGAGGATTGGGGCAGGAGGAGGAGTTGGAGGAGGAGGCGGATTGGGGGGGTGGAGGATTG
>JAOPUA010000072.1:1166750-1185670 GCA_027122455.1 Trisopterus luscus
CCCCCCCCCCCCCCCCCCCCCCCCCCCCCCCCCCCCGCCCCCCGCCCCCCCCCCCCGAGCAGGAGGACCCCGACGAGGCAGACGAACCGGGGGCGGAGTCCGTCAGGGTACCAAGCATGGTTGAAGTCGTTGTTTAGGCATTTATAGCAGGAGCTCCCACCGTCTACCAGAATAGATGAGAGGAGCCGGAGGAGCCAAAGGAAGAGGAGGAGGACGATTCCCAGATACTCAACACCCTGACCTCCTAGAGACATGATGTCACCCCAGTGCAGCTCCCACTGGCAGTTGTTGTACTGCCAGCGGGGGCCACCGGGAGTCACTGGGGGCCCCCAGTGCATTGTTGCTCTATGAGTTATCCTCTGCGCCGCTGTTATCCTAAAGCTGCACCATTGCTTAATCATCATCATCATCATTAGATCAATCATTTGGATATTAAGTGTTGGGACGGAGTGAAAATAGATTTTGTTTTTTCTTTTGTCCCTTTAAAAGTTGAAACAATATGATTGTATTTCTTATGTAATGAACTTGAACTTGAAGTATGCATGTGCTTTGGGCGCAAAGGAAAACCAAATGTGTGTGTAAAGAGGGTGACATAGTAGTGCTATGGAATGATCCTGGATCAAATCTGGACTTGGAGTTGAAAAAGCCAAAATGTTTTCATAATGTGGTCTAGCAGCGTGAATCCATGCTTACGCAAGAGCTACCTGTGATTGGCCGCTTTGGGTGGCCAGGTTACTCCAATGAAATGTTCTGGCTACACCCTCAAGTCTGATATGAGCAAATGGAGATGCCTGAACAGCCTGAACAGCCCTATAGCCTCGCCCCTTATATAAAAAGTGTCGACCAGATGGCGGCAAAAAGGCATTGGTTGAATGTTGGCAGCGGGCGGGCAGTGGGGACTGGCTCAGCAGAGTGTTTGGTATTCCTTCAAAGATTTTTTACATATACCAAGAGTGGATACTAATTATGGGTAACCCCGGTGGGAATGGCAGCACTAATCCTGGCGGTGTTGGTGCCTTGCTCTACCGACCGAGCCACACAGAAAATAGAACCCCTAACCCTGCAGTGTTAGTGTCTTGCTTTACCTTGGAGTTCGCCTTGGAGTAAATGTAACTCCAGGGACGTCACTAGGATTTTGAGGCTAGCAGTGCCCGAAGTGCATGCAATTTTTTTTCATCACATCTTTAAAGTGGTTCTTTAGCCGTAGCCCCTCCAGCCAGCGCTCTCAGAAACAATTTTATTCCAAAAGACAACTTCTAATTATATTAGTATTTATTTCAACTCATCGTCTGGCTTATTATGTTAAGTGCAGGTATGTTACGATTTCCTTGACAAAAAAAAAATAAAAGAATTGTAAAAAAAATTTTTTTTTTTGTAGGGGGGCTTTTGAACATCTTGGGGGGGCTTAGCCCCCCCAATAGCCCTAACGACGTCCCTACTGTAACTCCATGTAACTTTACCATCCGTGACTTGCTATACTTACGGAGAAATATGGGAATCTAACCTCTGACCCTGGTAGCCTCTCTCTCTCTCTCTCTCTCTCTCTCTCTCTCTCTCTCTCTCTCTTTCAAGTTTCAAGTGACCCCAACTCCCTGCGGGGTGTGTTTTCTGTGTGCGTGTGTGCGTGTGAGTGTGCGTGTGCGTGTGTGCGTGTGAGTGTGGCTGTGGGTGTGTGTGTGTGTGTGTGTGTGTGTGTGTGTGTGTGTGTGTGTGTGTGTGTGGTTCTTTGAAGAGCAGAGTGCATGTGGGAGAGGGGCGTGAGGATGAGGGGGAGGGGGTCAGGATAAAAGGGTCGGGTCCCAGCCGTCTTCATTCGTTTCATCGCAGAAAACCTTTGGATCCACAGAATCATGCCGGAGGCTGCAGACGCAGGTATGAACACACACCTTTCTCCTCCTGCTCCTCCTGCTCCTCCTCTCTCCTGCAGCCCCCCTTGGGAGCCTCATGGTTCACCCGGTCTGAGAGGCAGGGAGGTCTCTGGTGTAAGGGGTTCCGATGGGTGTGTAAGAGGGTCTGAGGACAGTGGGGACACCATGGGGACAGAATTCTCTCCAGTCATCTGACTTCAATGCAAAATCGAAGACCAGGTTAATACCGAATCAATATCAATCAATAGCAAACTGGACATGCCCAGTGAGGAAGAAGGAAAGTCATTCAGTGAATCCTGCATGCATTTTTATGTGTTTGATTTTTTGATCTTTTTTAATTACTTTTTTTTTAAATTATATATAAATTTAAATCTTGCGGTAGTGCTAAAGTCCTCAGTCGGGGGTGGGTGGGTTTGTCGTTGGTATCTTGGCCAGGGTCCTGTATCCCTTGGGAGGATCGGAGGGGCTCTACTGACCTGGCATGACCGTGTGTTTGCCTGGGGAGCATAAATGGGTGTCATGTAGTGCCATGGGAAAACATTGAAACTCTAGCATTACGTTTAAGTAGCAAGCGTGCGGTAACGCTATCTCTCTACTGATTACATGATTTCCCAGGGGTAACCAGAGTGATGCAACGGTCACATGTCATCCATACACATCATCAATATCACATCAATGACCGAGCTTGTTAATAACAGCTGATCAGGGAGCGGTGTGATTACCGTCATTTGTTTCTTACTTCAGATGTTTAGGTCAGTGGGTAAGGTCAAATCACAATACTTGGTCTGGGAAGTATTTGGCTTAGGGTGGGGTTAGGGTTTGGCTAGTACTTGGGTAAGCGGTCGGGTTGATCATTAGGATGCCTTTTAGGGTTAGGGAAGGTTTCAATTTCAGCTCTTGGGCTATGGGTTGGTTTATAGGTTGAGGATGCCTAGGGGACTCTAGAGGGCGGGGGCAAAGCACAGGCACCTACCCTTGTTTTGGAATTAACAAAGGTTGTTTTAGGTTAGGATAAGTGTTGGGTTAGGGGTAGTCGTCCTATGATCATTAAATTAAACCGAAAGCAAGGCAAATTCTTGTGCGATGCTTTGGAGTACAACAATGGCGAAAACCCTTTAGGGTTGTCTTCAATCAAATTCATTCGTTCCGTGTTTGAATAACAAACACTTTTTTGCGTACCTTCCGAATTTCTGAAGCACCAAACGGACATACGAGACGTGCGTCTACACCAATGTTAGTGCCACATTTGGGACAATAAATGCCATGTCCGTGGGTGGTCCAGTAAAGTTGCATCACAGGGACGATACTGGAGATGTGACGGGGTTAGGGTTGGGATGTGAAAATCTGTGGATAGTCGCATCACAGCGACGATACTGGAGTTGTGACAGGATTAGGGTTAGGTTGGGAAAGTCTGGGGTTTGGGTAGGAGTTAAGGTTAGCCTGGGGTTAGGGTTGCGTTAGTCTTGGGTTAGTTACTGTTTGGATTTTGTTAGCATTGGGTTAAAGGGTTTGGGTTTTAGTTAGGTTTTGGGTTTGTGTGAGGGTAGTGTTGGGATTAAGGTAAGGTCATTAAGGTAAGGTCATTATGGTTGAGATTGCGTGAGGTTATGAATCCATTCATTATCGCTGAACTCATTTCTCATCATCTCATCATTTCGTTTGACAGTTATCTCAGAGATCACAAGCTGCATTGCTATATCTGGTTTTATTGCATCGACCCAGAACCTTACTTGGAACAAATGAATGATACCTCCCTCCCCTGAACCACAAGGACATTTTGATTGTCTGGCCTCATCGACCTGAGTCTGTTCAGCAGAACTTGTAAACAAAGCATGTACTGCAATTCCTTTCATCAGAGGAACAATAAAATATATATTTGTCCCCATCTTGCCTCCAAGATATGGGTCTATTTAAAGTCACAGGGCTGTGAGACCAAAATTTGCGTGGTTGAGAATAATCTTTAGATTGACCTCTTCACAAAGTTTTAAGAAAAAAGGAGAGTGCAAACATGGATATGTAGACGTGTGCCTACATCAAGTGTGTAGTTTCTTCCTTGTTGCTTTATCTTGAGGCAGACACAATATCCATGCATTAGATCTGACCCTGAATTTGAATGCTGTGATATATTAGCAACCCTGTTGACAACATTCTCCCAGCTCTCTGCAGCATTCAGGAGGGTTAGATCATTGAATCTGCCCTGTCTGCATGAAACACCTCCAGTAATGGATGCCACAAGTCGTCAGGTGATTTCCTGTGAGACGGGTGGTGTATTGTATTCTGTTTCCTCAGTTGGAGTAACAGACACCCCTGTTATGAAGCTGTGTTTGGTGCTGTCGGTGGCAGCCTGAGCTTTTTATAGACCTTCCAAAACCCGATCCGCTCACGTTCTCCCCAGGGAGCAGGGACTGGAGTGTATTGACAGTATGTGCTCAGTGCTTTGTGGCTGCACTAAGTGGATCGTGTTTAGTACGCAAAGTTATCACTTGTGCGCCTAAAACCGGCTAATGGCAGTGACTAGGCGATACCTCCTAAAACGCATTTACGTTTTATGCAAGCTTACTTGCCTACAGTGCTATCATCATTACCAACAGGCTGACACCCAACCTGATGAAAGTTAAGCACTTCAACATTAACAGAACGGCCGAAAGCCATCTGTAGGGACGATCTAAGGATCCACATTTTACACAGCTGTGTAAGCATAGCCTGGCGGTGATAGCTTCACTGTATTATCATAGCCTGGCGGTGATAGCTTCACTGCATTAGCATAGCCTGGTAGTGATAGCACAACTCTGATAGTGTTACCGGGTAGTGTTTGCATGACTGCACTTACATGACCTTATCATTTTAACATATCTGTCCAAGCATTTTCTGGTAGTGTTGGCTTTTCTATAAAAAATAGTTCGATTTAAAAAAAAAAAAAATGTTACAGTTGCTATTTCATATTTAGATTTATTTCGGCCATCAGATAGGTCCGATAAATCTCCTTAGGATGTGGATTTGAAGGGTGAAATACCAAAGGGGTGTAGGGTGGGGGAGGGCCGGGCCAGGAGTCCAAGATGGCTATTAAAGGTAATATGAAGATCTCGGGCCATCTGGCAGGACTTCAGCAGGGGTATAAGACACCGACCATGGCCTTTCCTCACCACCCCAGTAAAGCCGTCACACCCTCCTCCACTGAGGTACTCTCTGGGGGAGCTTGGCTGGGAAGCACCAATCTATTTAAGAATTTTCCGCAAACATAAGAACAGCAGCGTTCTTTGAGCTCTCCATCCTAAGACCGATGTGCAGGGACAGCGCATGTCTTTCTCGGCATTCTGTATGATTAACTGACCCAGAGGTCAGTGTCAAGATATGTGACGATATTAGTTTCATGGAGAATTTTGCTCAGTGGCGTCTAGGCAGACACTATTAGGGGGTTGGCTAACCTTGAAGATGGTGATGGTGTTAGGTTCTTCATTTGTGCAGAAAAAAACCTACACTAAACAATCCTGTCTGTAGAGAACCTACACTAAACAATCCTGTCTGTAGAGAACCTACACTAAACAATCCTTAGAGAATCATCACTAAGCAGTCTTTAGAGAATCAATTTTAAACAGTCTTTAGAGAACCAAAACGAAACAGTCTTTAAAGAACCAACACTAAACAGTCAGTACACAATCGAACCTAAACAAACAGTCTTTAGAGAACCAGTCCTTAGAGAACCCACACTCATCAAACTATCTGTAGAGAACTCACACTAAACAAACAGCATGTAAAGAACCGATGCAAATGTCAAGGTTCACTTTGGAAATAAGTTTAAGCTAACCAACAGGCTTTTTTTTGTAACCAGAAAAAACGAAGAACGCACACTAAACAAACAGTATGCAAAGTATCTTGACTTAACCTTCAAGCTGTGGCACTCACAAAGCCTCTGCTACAGCCATCATAGCCTAACTTTCTCAGCTACTCCATCATTGAAGGCTGTACTATGTTAAGGTGTGAATGTGTCACCAAAATATACATTGTTCCCATACAGTAGGCTCCATGCCTGTGAGACAGTCTCAGTTCTAGATGACATGACATTTTGAGAAACATTTGTAGGATACCTGAAAACATACCTGGAAAACAGTTGCTACCTGTAGTCACATGTATGTACTGGTGATGCCTGGTTACCTGTAAAGGTAGTAATCATATGGTAATCTGTGTAGGTACTGGTCACATGTTTTCCTGGTATTTGTCAAATGGTTACCTGTACTTCAACCTGTACATGCCATGGTCACTGGCTTACCATTACAGGTAGTGTTGCCTCATTACCTGTACAGGACACATGGTTACCTGTGCAGGTCACATGGTTACGTGCCTTTCCGTTTTGTGCAATCACAGTGGGATTAGACCTCTTCTATTTGTGGGTGGATGTAGTGTAATTAAGAAGTGTGTATGTAGCGGGTGCATTCATGTAATTTTCTCCTTCTCTCTCTCTCTCTCTCTCTCTCTCTCTCTCTCTCTCACATGTAACAGGAGAGTGTGTGTGTGGATCATGTGATGCTTGATGTGTTTGCTCAGCTGTTCAGATGGCTTCCATTATTCTGCTTACTGGCGTCATTTTGTGTTACTTTTAGCTGTAGAGCCTTTTATGATGCGCTGCTGCTCAGTGGGCATGTCCCAGGGTGGTGAACAGTGTAATGTTTGTTACAATTATAATAGGATATGATATGTACAATGTAATGTCCCAGTAACAAACAACAATCAAGAAGTTTAATGCCTTGACTGCAAAATTTTATAATGTTACATTTACATTTTATTTATGCTTCAAATAGTGGGTATAGATTAATACGTGTATATAAATATAAATGTCTAAACGTATATTTTGGTATATTTGTATTTATTTGTATTTTAGTTAATTTGGTTATTGTACATTACCCTTGTAACATTTAATTTATAAAGCTGTGCTGACAGTTTCACATGTTTGACTGCCTTCACATCTGTTACCATGGGGATTATGTTTTGACTTCACATGCGGCAAAATTTTTGTGTATGATCAAAGAGGAACCGTGTCTTCTTACTATTCCACTTCTTTAAATAAAGTTAAGTCAGTATATCTTATCATCAGGTCAACAGTATCTGATGCAGTGCTATTCTTAGCAAGAACCTAACATTGTATCTCATTCAATATTCCCAGCAACAGGCCTAACGTATGGTATTCTGAACATGGCGCTAAATGTATTTGATTAAGTATTCTTAGCATTGAGCTAAGCTAAGCTAACTGTTGTCGTTCTCTCCAGGGGAACTGCCCCCAGCAGATGACGGTAAGGAGGACTTGTGTTTCAGGACTGAATTGAACTCCCATGTATTCATGTGAATACATGTGCCTTTGTGTTTAGATGTATAAAATATATATATACATATATAAATATATATGTATATTAATGTTAATAAAACCATTAAGAAATATGTTTTCTCGTCTAACAAAATTAATGACACTGTGTGTCATTGGAATAATAGTTAAAAAAATGCATTGTTTTATTCCTTCCCCGTTTTTTACGTATTAATCTTCTCATTTATACATTATATATGTTCACACCCAGAATGCATCGTAGTATTACTTGATGAATTTTAGAGTAAAAATGTTTTCAAACTGAATGGCGTGCCTCTGTGGTACATATTCGTTTACGATTGATGATTACTACCATTCCCGTTTGAATGTATACGCTCTTGGGTTTCTTAATTCAGGGCTCGACCTCCATTTAAATCACCTGAAAAGGTATTAAATGTTGATGTTGCATGACTGCTGAGCGAAGTATGCGTGATTGTAAATACTTGAGCATATTTATATTTATCTATATTAAGTATGAATGGATTTTACAGTATACAAGTGTGTAGTGCAGTATATAAGTGTGTGTTGCAGTATATGTTTGTATTATTCTGTGTGAAGATTGAGCTGCCACTAGTTGAGTAGTGTATTACATTATGTGTGCATAGTAGTAGTCTTAAAGGTGTGTCTTATGTCCATCCTTTGAGTTGTGCTTTGTTTTGTCCACCACAGACTCTGGAGATGGTAAGAGCCAGACCGGTACACGGTCTGGACTGGTCTGTACAGGTTTAGACTAGTCTGTAATAGTGTGTACTGGTGTGTCAATAACATACCATCCCATGTCTCCCACCGGTATTATGTGCTGCTACGTGCGGACGCCACATAATATGTCAAACAGACACCGTCTTCACAGACTCGGGTACATTTTAATTTGAAATATTGGCGACTACATGGTAGCATATACAAATAAACACTCTCACTTATTGTCACTTAGGGCCGATTATTCCTCCCTGCATACCTACGAGCTGCCAAAGTAAAAGTCATCCCCAGTATGTGTGGTGTGAACAATCACCGGGAAGATAGAAACAACAAAGTGAAAGCACGTCCGACATGAGCTGTGGTGGAGATAATCTGTCACACATCAACGCTCTCAGTTCAATCTGACGGGCGGGGGCCACCTTACCCATGGGCAAATATTAGGAGAAAAGAACAGTGAGCTTCTTTCCCTCCACTGCATTCTGCTTTCCCTCCATGCTAGCCGGCTCAGAAGCACCCACTCCAACTATAGTCTTCTGCTCTGAGAGCTCTTATTTTCTGCTGCTGTTTACCGAGTCCCGCAGTTCAGTTCTGTAACTTAGTCAAGGTAGCCATGGTGATTTCAAATCCAATGTTCCAGTCTGATAACAAAACCTTTGTCACCGAAAGGTTTTTTCCCAACATTTTAATTCTTCATCCCTCTCCATGTTTGATCTGCTGTGTTAACATTGACTCCTGAACTCTGACCTATGGTACAGTGTAACAATGGGTTGTTATACTTCCATAAGTGACCCTTGACCCCAACTGTGAAGACATTGCCCCGCATGAGGCACATACGTTGTTTTTGAACCCTAAGTCACATAATGTGTGGTAGCTTACGAGTCACATATGTGCCAAGCCACACATGTGTTCAGTCACAAACTCTGAGTCAGATACTCGTTGAGTTACATATGTATTAAGATACATATGTGTTGTGTTCAAATAGATACTCGTTGAGTTACATATGTATTAAGGTACATATGTGTTGTGTTTCATAGATAATCGTTAAGTTACATTCGTATCAAGGTACGTATTTGTTGGGTTTGAATAGATACTAGTTGAGTTACATGTGTATTAAGGTACATATGTGTTGTGTTCAAATAGATACTCATTGAGTTACAAATGTATTAAGGTACATATGTGTTGTGTTTCATAGATAATCGTTAAGTTACATATGTATCAAGGTATGTATTTGTTGGGTTTGAATAGATACTAGTTGAGTCACATAAGTATTAAGGTGCATATGTGTTGTGTTTAAATAGAAACTCATTAGGTTATATATGTATCAAGGTACGTACTGTATGTGTTGTGTTCAAATAGATACTCGTTGAGTTACATATGTATTAAGGTACATATGTGTTGTGTTTGTATAGATACCTGTGTTCAAAAACCGGTCTCTCCCTACCTCACTCTCTCCCGCTCTCTCCCTCTCTCTCAGAGAGCCATGGGACGGAGTTGACTGGGCTCTTCGTCGAGCGCCCGCCGGAAAATGTTGTCATCATCTCAGGTAGGACAGGACAGGTGGACACACGGACCGACAAACAAAGGACAGGTAGACAAGAGTGCATTTGCCATGGGATTGGCCGGTTGATGCCAATGCAATGGTGTGTGATCGGCAGGCGGGGACATGGTCCTCATCGCCAAGGTGGACTCCACCACGCTGACAAGGAAGCCCACCATGAAGTGGCTGAAGGGGAAGTGGCTGGACCTCGGCAGCAAGGCCGGGAAACACCTGCAGTTCAAGGAGACGTACGACCGCGAAACCAAGGTACACAAATAGACAGGGACGGGACAGACAGCTAGCGGAAGGGAGACGGATGCACCGTGATAGAAATTCAACATGCACATTTGTCTCCTTTCTATTTGTGTGCGTGCGTGCCTTTGTTTCTGTGTGTGCGTGTGTGTGCATGTGTGTTTATATGTGCGTGTGTGTGTTTATGTATGTGCATGCATGTGTGTGTGTGTCTGGCGCGTGTGTGAGTGTGTGTTCATGTGTGTGCGTGTTAATGTGTGTGCGCGCATGTGTTTATGAGTTTGCGTGCGTGTGTATATATGTGTGTGGGTGCGTGTGTTTATGTGTGTGTGTGTGTGTGTTAATGTGTGTGCGTGCATGTGTTTATGTGTGTGTGTGCGTGGTAATGTGTGTGCGTGCATGCGTTAATGTGTGTGCGCCTGTGTGTTTATGTGCACGTGTGTGTGCGCAGGTGTACACCTATGAGATGAAGGTGATCAAGGCGGTACCGGGGGACGCGGGGGGGTACAGGTGCGAGGTCACCGCCAAGGACAAGTTTGACAGCACCTCCTTCGAGATCACCGTCGAGGGTGAGTGACACCCGACGCCCTTCCTCCGCCCTAATCCTCTCCATCACTCCTCAGCCCTATCACCCTCCAACCCCTCGCCCCCACTCGCCCCTCAGCGCTATCACACTTCACTCTGTGTCACCCCCTCACCATCTATAACCCCTCACCCTTCATCACCTACTCTCTACAGAGTCAGACTCCCTGGTTCTAACTGCCATCACATCTCTTCTCCTTCTCCTCTTCTGCTCTCTCACCTTTCTATCCCCTCCTCCTCCTCCTCTCATCTCCTTCTCAACTCCTCTCTGCTCTCCCTCCTCCTCCTCCTCCTCCTCCTCCTCCTTCTCCTCCACTCCTCTATGCTCTCCTTCCTATCCCCCCTCTCCTCCTCCCTCTTTCCTCGTCCTCCTCTCCTCCTCCTCCTCCTCCTCCTCTCCTCCTCCTCCCCTCCTCCTCCCATCTCCTCCTCTCCCATCACAGCTGCACAGCAGACAGAGGATGTAGATATCTTATCCAGCTTCAAGAGAGCGTGAGTAACAATCCCGTGCGTGCGTGTGCGTGTGCGCATGTGTGAACATGCGTGCGTTGATGGACATTTTGTGGTAATGGTCTTTGAGAGCATGTGGTCTCTTCTGTCATTCAGCACATCATTAGTTAACTATGCAGAGGCGCAGACACACAGTGATCCCTGCAGACACCTACAGATCCCTGCAGACACATAGAGATCCCTGCAGACATGTAGAGCTCCTTGCAGACACGTAGAGCTCCTTGCAGACACTTAGAGAGCTTAGAGTACACTTAAGGCATGCCGCGGGGCCACCCATACTGTGTCTGACCTCTCTCTGCCTCTGTATCTGGTGACCACAGCGATGCCGGAGAAGATGATGGAAATCTGGACTTCAGCGCCCTCCTGAAGGCAGCTAAGAAGTAAGGACGCACACAGGGTTTCACCCGGACACACCGCTGTCTGTCTACCTGGTCCACCACTGTCTGTCTACATGGTCCACAGGGGATCTCCTGGGCCACAGGTGTTCACCTTGTCCACAGGGGATCTCATGGGCCACAGGTGTCTGTGTACCTGGTCCACAGGTGTCCATCTGGTCTTGCAATGGTTCAACTTTGTAAAGGGGCCCATATACACAAGGGTGTATCATTTGGATTCTGTATATATATATATATACGTATATATCTATATATATATATCTGTTAGGTAGTCTTCATAGTCATAGTCATCGTCATAGTCTTCATAGTATTATTATTCGTAAATGATATATTATCATGGTCCCAGGAAGAAGAGACCCGAGGACGAAAAGCCCCAGATCGACGTGTGGGAGCTGTTGAAGAGCGCCCACCCCAGCGAGTACGAGAAGATTGCCTTTGAGTACGGCATCACCGACCTCCGGGGCATGCTCAAACGGCTGAAGAAGATGAAGGCAGAGCCCAAACACAGCGAAGGTACAGGGAGGTGGTGATGGGGTTAGGGGAGAGCAGGTGACGGGGTGGGGTGAGGGGAGGTGATGCTAGGTGAATGGGGTGAGGGGAGGTGATGCTAGGTGAATGGGGTGAGAGGAGGTGATGGGGTTAAGGGAGGGGAGGTGATGTGGTGGGGTGAGGGGAGGTGATGGTAGGTGATGCGGGTGATGTGGTTAGGGGAAGGGAGGTGATGGGGTTAGGGGAAGGGATGTGATGGAAGGGCAATGGGGGAGAGGAGGTGAGGTGGATGAAGGGAGTTTATGGGGTAAGGGTGGGGAGGGGAGGTGATATGATGAGGGTAGGGGAGGTGATGGGGGTGAGGGTAGGTGATTGGGGGAGGAGAGGTGATAATAGGGGAATGGGGTGAGAGGAGGACCAGACTCTACATCGAGTTGTTTAGATGTGACCACACTCTTCTAGACCACATATCGACAAAGCGTTGGAGTATGGATAATAGCTGTAGTATCCAAACCGCTTTCCTCTCCGCAGCCTTCCTGAAGCGTATGGAATCGTGCTACTCTGTGGAGAAGGGCAAGAAGATTGTGCTGACCTGTGAGGTTTTTGATGCTAACACCGAGGTGAAATGGTTGAAGAACGGCCAGGAGATCAAGGGCTCTGCCAAGTAAGAGCAAAGCAGATGTATCCCGCCCACCGTGCAAACTGATATTTGTAGTAGAGTATGTTTTCACCAGTATTTATTATCATAAGGTGGTTGGTCAGGCGCTCAGCTTTATTTACCCAGCTGCTCACCGGAGTACACTTTCATACACCATCTAGAATTACTTGTTGCCATCCTGGGGTGTATTAATAGAAAGCCAAAGCTCCATAAATCTACTAGGGGCTACTCAGATCTTTCAGTAGAGCACTAAATCCATCTGACAATGAGTGCTCAAATCATAACAATATGCTCATGATTAGTGCTATTTAACACTTAAGTAATACAGTTAATTTCCATTTCATTTATTTATTTAAAGGACAGTGCACATTAATCTACATTTCTGTAAATGTGCCAGTGTTAGCCAGCAGGCACATTTTCAATGGGAGTCTTTTGGCAAGATGTTAAGCTAATCACACAAGCTCAAGCACATAAATCCCTAAGACAACACCTATCGTTTTTCCAAAATCTCATCTTGGATAAAGTATCTTATATTTAAAATTGCCTTCTTTTCCTATATTCTTTTTCCACAGGTATATCATGGAGACTATCGGAAACCTCAGGAAACTGACCATCATGAAGACGACACTGGCTGATGACGCGGCCTACGAATGTGTGGTCGGAGAGGACAAGTGCTTCACCGAGGTGTTTGTCAAAGGTACGATGGACTAATGGCAGATGAGTATATTATACAGCAATATTCAAGCCGTCCCAATGGCCCTCTTGAGTAGTTTGAGCGGCGGGGGTCCCCTCGCATAGCCCACCTTCGCCTAGGGTACAATCAAACCAGCAGCCATCTCCAGGTGACTTAGTCTACCTTCTACAGACAAACCATTAGCTTATTTGGATGACGATGATGTACTGGTAGTGATAGGGTTAGGGTTATTTTCTATTGAATGTATATTGTATGCAGTAGTAGTATCTTTTGTTTGTACCGCCAGAGCCCCCAGTGACCATCACCAAGCTGATGGATGACTACCACGTGGTGGTGGGGGAGAGGGTGGAGTTTGAGGTGGAGGTGTCTGAGGAGGGTGCTAACGCCATGTGGTCAGTAAACATTCACATGTATTCATTCGTTAATCGCTTTAATAGATTCAGATTAAATTTGGGGAAGCTCATCTGTTCTTTATAGCTCTCTATTCATGTTTACATCACTTTTTTAGCAGATGCCTTTATTAAGTGACTTAAGGGGTGATTTAAGGGGGATTTAAGGGGTGTCTTGCACAAGGATGACATACCTTAGGGTTCAGGTTAGTCAGTGATCTGAGGCACAACCTGTGTGAGAGGGGGGAGGATAGTGTTGATGGGTCTTTCTCCACGGACAGGTTCTTCGAGGACATTGAGCTCCACAAGGATACCAACACATCCAAGTACCGCATGAAGAAGGACGGTAGGAAACACACGCTTATCATCCTGGAGGCCGGCCTGGAGGACATCGGCATGTACCACTGCTGGACCAACGGGGGTCACACCAAGGGAGAGCTGGAGGTGGAAGGTACCAACCGTTGATAGATTGGAACGAGGGCTTCTGAATAGTAACATAATAGTAACAGTACAAACATAAACCATATAAAATTGTAGCTGTATTGATAATAGGGACAAGGATTAAGTTGAACGCGCAGGAATCGCCTATTCCTGACGATTTACTTCTCCTTCACCTCTCTCTCCAGAGAAGGAACTGCAGGTGTTGCAGGACATTGCTGATCTCACGGTGAAAGCCACCGATCAGGCCGTGTTTAAGTGTGAGGTCTCGGACGAAAAGGTGACCGGGAAGTGGTTCAAAGACGGTGTAGAGGTCCTGGCGGACGAACGCCACAAGATTACCCACAATGGACGGTGAGAAAAACACAAGCATCGTGAGGTCAGGAGCAGCTGAGACAGAGGTCCCCATTACCCCATTGTTATGGCAGATTATTCTTGTGGTCCAACCTCAACCCTCAAGAATTGGGAGTTCAGAGTTAGGAGTAGCCTAGCTGGTCCGGTGGGGGTGAGGAGTCTTGTCAAAGCACATTTTAACACTGCTGTATGTGTGATTTCTTAGGTTCCATAAATTGCTAATCGACAACGTGAAGCCAGCAGATGCTGGAGACTACACATTTATCCCAGACGGTTTCGCCCTGTCGCTGTCTGCCAAACTCAACTTCCTCGGTAAGGAACCTCTGACCTTTTAACCCGAGAAGCTCATGAACTCTCGCTCTCTGTCTCTTTTTGTCTCAAAATTATAATGCACTAAATATAGAATGCATTATATCCTTAATATCCCCTTCTTAGACCGCATTGACACAACTCTTTCCCTCTAAACAGAAATCAAGATTGACTACGTGCCCAGACAGGGTATGTTAAACACCAATTCAAAATACGTTTGAACCTGTCCGCTGTCTTGTTAATCTTCATAGTCTCCAACACCCTTCCTCAGACCCCCCCAAGATTCACCTTGACACCACAGGGAACATGGTCTCCCAGAACACCATTATCGTGGTGGCAGGAAACAAGCTTCGTCTTGACGTGGAGATTTCCGGAGAACCAGCACCAACTGTTGTCTGGTCCAGAGGAGAAGAGGTACCTACACTATTCTGGTCTGTCCTGGTCCATCATCTGCTCAAGTCCAAGTCAGTCCTCTTTACCGTCGTTGATCTCTTCACACATCAACAAATGCTAGCATACGTAGCCCATGCTAGCAAACGTAGCCCATAGCCCATTTAGTTCCTGCATTGGGTCGGCTTGTGTTTGACTGCGGCGTTCCCAAGCGCCCAGTCAACCCACACCAGAGGTTAAAGTACCAGTGTTTAACCAAAAAATTGACTAAACAGACTTAAGGTTTCTAACCAGAGAGCACCAGATGTAACCAGGTTCATCCAATTCACTCAGGATGTTCCCTCTATACCAGAAAGTCACAGCGACGGAGGGCCGCGTCCGTGTTGATAACCGGAAGACCCTGAGCAGCTTTGTGATTGAGGGGGCGGAGAGAGAGGATGAGGGGAACTACACCATCTGTGTGACAAACCCCGCCGGAGAGGACAAAGCCATGCTGTTCGTCAAGATCGTAGGTGGGTGAAGTTCCATCTCTGCGAACATGACTGTATATTAATAAAATGACCTACATATTTATAACTCATGGTGTCCAGACGTACCTGACCCTCCTCAAAACGTGGTGTGCCTGTCGGTGGGAGAGGACTGCTCCAGCATGGCCTGGGAGCCTCCTGTGTTTGACGGCGGAGCGCCACTCAAAGGTAGGAGTCACTAGCCTACAATGCAGCCTCCTCTGTCCGTCAGTCCATCTGTCTCCCTCGCACTCCCATTAATTTTACAAATGTACCCTCTGTCAGGTTACTTGATGGAGAGGAAGAAGAAGGGGTCCTCCAGGTGGACAAAGCTGAACTTCGACGTGTACGTGCCCACAACCTACGAGGCGAAGAGGATGATTGAGGGAGTGTACTATGAGATGAGGGTATTTGCGATCAACAGCATCGGCATGTCACAGCCCAGCCTTACTTCCAAACCCTTCATGCCCTTGGGTGGGTTCCTCCAGCTCCTATTCAAAATAAAGCAGTAATACCACGGCAATGGCCGTGTGCAATGTTATGTACGGTATGCACTGACATTTAACCCTGGGCTGTTTTGGACAATCCAGCTCCGACCAGCGAGCCGACGCGCCTCATGGTGCACGACGTCACCGACGGCACATGCACACTCAAGTGGATGGCGCCCGAGAGGATCGGCGCGGGTGGCCTGGACGGCTACATCATCGAGTACTGCAAAGAAGGAGGTCGGTCTCATCTGACCTCTCACCTGGGTTCACTAGGTCCAGTTGAGGCTTAGTTGTGGTTCCACGTCACTGTACGCAAGGGGGTTCACGGACCCGTTACGTCCTTGCAGACCCTCTCTCCTCCACCGCAAGGGCCTGACAGGTGCCTCCAACACAGCCCTTGCGTCGAAGCGACGCAGCAGCAAGGGCTGTGATTGGTCCCCTTTCTAAAAGTGCTTGCGTGGTCATCACGTTGCGTCGACATGGAACCATAGCTGAGCCTTTAGGATCAGTAATCTTGAGAGAACAATGAGATGAAAGACAATTTGTTTATAATCCTTACTGTCAGAGGGGCCAGGTTAGTCCTTGGCTTAGGGTGTTTAACTCCCATCAGAAGGTTCTTGGTTCGATACCCCACATGTCCACAACCTAACCTGCCATCCTAGCAAGATCCAAGATAGATACCTTCTCATAACGAAATTGACAAAAAATAATAACTGTAACTCCCTTTGGATAAAAGCATCCGCTAATTACGTAAAACACGATAGGATTCAATTCATGAATTTGTTATTTGTCCTCATACTGAATGATTGAAAAAGGTTCCTCATTGACCAGTGTGTAACAAGTGTCTGGCCTCCCCTCTCCCCCCAGAAACTGAGTGGGTGGTGGCCAACCAGGACCTGTGTGAACGCCAGGGCTACACGGTGCGAGGGCTTCCTGTTGGGGAGAAGATCAATTTCCGGGTCTTCGCCAAGAACTTGGCGGGCGTCAGCCCCCCAGCAACCCTCGCCCAGCCCGTCACCGTCAGGGAGATCGTCGGTGGGTTTGGTCCCGGGTTCTTCCGGGGTCTCTGTGGGTTCAGTCCCGGGTTCTGGGGTCTCTATAGGTTTGGTCCCGGGTTCTGGGGTCTCTGTGGGTTTGGTCCTGGGTTCTGGGGTCTCTGTAGATACAGTGCCGGGTTCTGGGGTCCCTTGTAGAGTCAGTCCCGCGTTCTGGGGTCTCTGTAGGTTCTAGGGGTCTCTGTAGGTTCAGTCCCGGGTTCACAATGGACTTCATTCATCCTACATGGGAGTTTGGTGCTCTCCGACAGGACAGTGCAGGACAGGACATGGAATTAAAAAGAGATAGAAACATGTTTTCAATTGAATGAAACCATCCCGAATGAGAGCAATAATAATGAGAGCAATAATAGAGCTGTAATAAATGTAAAAATACATTATATATGCTACATTACATGCTACATTATTATACATTATAATGTATAACAAATGTCTAGATATAATCGAGCTAAGCTTATCTATAACATACATTACATCCAACGAATAAGCATTTTCTGATGCAAGGTCTGAACAGAACATTCAACCACGTTTACTAGTGTGTGTGTCGGTGTCCTAGCAACAGTTAACCAGAACCTGCCCTCCTCCAGATCTCCCAAAGATCCGACTCCCTCGCGAACTGAGAACCAAATACATCAGGAAGGTCGGAGACAAGATCAACCTGGTCATCCCCTTCCAGGTGAGACCACTGCTACTCCACCTCTCTCTGTGTTCACTAACCAACCAACTAGGTTGGTTGGTTAGTGACCAACTGTTTTATGAACGAACATTATCGATCAATATCATCATCTTTGTCCTTTACGATCCACTTCTAATGACCACAGCTGTGGACTTGTTTGATTTGGTTGATTCCTTGTTTCCTCGTTCCCTAATCCCTAGATTGTGAACACCTTATAGAGAATAACAAGGGCAGGAAATATTTGGAAATAATATGCGTGTCAGGTGAACTCCTTGAAACCAGTTCATCCTACCAGACTAAACCAGTTCATCCTACCAGACCAAACCAGTTCATCCTACCAGACCAAACCAGTTCATCCTACCACACTAAACCAGTTCATCCAACCTGGAACTGGAACACGCCCAGGTTGGCCCAGATTGTAGACCAGATTACCTGACCAGGCGAGGGCAGCCAGATGACCAGGTTACAAATGCTGATGAGAGTAGGCCAGGTTATGGAAGTAGTGAACAAGGTGAGGTTACCTGACCAGGTGAACCAGTTAACAGTTAACCAGTTGAGGGTACACCAAGTGACGGTAGATCAGGTGAGGTTCCCTGACCGGGTGATGTCTGTCACAGGGTAAGCCCCGCCCCGTGGTCACATGGTACAAGGACGGCGAGCCGGTGAATGAGAAGGTGGTGGGCGTGAGGAACTCCACCGTGGACTCCATCCTGTTCATCCGCTCGGCGGAGAGAGAGCACTCGGGGAAGTACGAGCTGGTGGTCCAGATAGAGAACATGGAGGACCGTGCCACCATCGACATCAGGGTTGTCGGTACGAATGCTAGGTCCCTTGAGCTCATATCTATGACGATACACTCTGACTCTGATGTTCTCCACAGACCTTAAAGGGGACGTATTGTGCCCCCAGGTGTGAGTGGGATTAGCCGCTACAAGCCGTTTTGAAAATGCACCGCTTCTGACGCTTCACAGGTGGGCATGTCCACCTAGATGTGTGACGGATAGATGGGCTGCAGTCCAGTGGGTAGGCTGGTGGACTGATCTATCCAGCTGGACACATCTAGGTGGACACCCCCACCTGTGATGTCAGAAGAGCCAGATTTTCAAAACAGCTTGTAACAGCTAGTCATACTCACACCTGGTGGCATGTCATGGGACCTTTAAAACTCCTTCAGCTTTGATTTTGGTTCAAGAATAGTGAATAATGCATGCAATGGTGGGGGGGGGGGGCGCGCCCCCCGCCCGGCCAGGCCGGCCGGAGGGCCCGCCCGCCGGCCGGGGG
>JAOPUA010000072.1:1400625-1411999 GCA_027122455.1 Trisopterus luscus
CCCCCCCCCCCCCCCCCCCCCCCCCCCCCCCCCCCCCCCCCCCCCCCCCGCCCGGCCCCCCCCCGCCGGGGGCCGGCCGGGCCCGGGCCCGCCAGGAATCGAAAAGAGGAGAGAAGAAGAGGGGAGGTTAAAGGAGTTGAGGAGGGGAGAGGAAAGGAAGGGAGAGGTGAAAGGAGAGGAAATTAAATTTTTATTTAATAAAAAGCACTATAGACACTATCTAACACTCCATACACTATGAAACACTCGAGACACTAATAAACACAGGTACATTTTCAGAGTCTCATTCAAGAGAATGTAGTTTACACGTGCAAAGGGAAGATTCCTCCCTTTAAAGTATTTATATATATATATATATATATATATATATATATAGATACAGTGTATAGCGCCTGGAACACGTCCATACGTTGACTTTGTATGGAGTCGCGCCGCCCTGTCGCTTTTGATGTGAACGCTCCATAAGAGAGTGGGTTTAAACAGAGTGCTTGCCATCAGATGTGGAGAAGATGTCTTCACCACAATTGCCGGGAAAAGACGTAATGTTAACTGTGTTGAGTCGAGGACTCAGACAGCTGTGGATATTGTTACGTGGCAAATTCAATTGCAGGGAAGCCCAGCTGTGTTATCCGTGTTCAAAACGATCTAAAAATAACCTTTTCAGCATGTTGAACGTTGATTTGACGTTATAACGTTCTTGTTCGCATTAGCTTGATGGCTTGCATGAGCCACTTGTCCTGGTAGCACTTCCTATTGAGCTAGATCTGAATTTAAATGTCATATCAATGAATTAGGTCTCTACTGGATTACTGTTTCCGGTGTTTCCCCGGAGGTTAGCCAGCAAAGCGGATATGAGGACATTGATGTCTAAAAATGTTATTTTTAGACGTGTTATAGTGGATATGTTACATATTAACACAGAGTGCTATACAAATGAAGACCTCGGCTTTAAGAAATTACCCTTTAAGAGAGTGTTACTTAAATGCAGGCTTCCCCTTTAAGGGAGTAGATAGCATCTTGCACTTAGAGGACAAGAAACCCGACACCTACTTCACCCTAAGAGGCTGACTGGTAAAACATTAAGAAGATCAATACATATACACTTTATGGATTCACCAATATGTTCCTCAGTTTGATAAATACTTATAGGTACTTATAGGCGTTGACATGGGTTATTATGTACTTACTGCACCCTCAAATACGTCTTATGATACATACACTGCAAACCTCACCCTTATAACCACCCACTGTAATAACCCTGATGTCAGTCTGCACTATAGGAGACTGTGGTATTATTGGGGAGCTCCCACTATGATCAGTGGTAGACTGTGGGGAAGCTCCTCCAGTATAACCAAGAGTATACGTGGTTCTACTGGGCTGCTCAGAGTGTTCACCAGTACCAGACTGGTTGTACTGGGCAGCTCCCAGTGTCCACCGGTACCAGACTGGTTGTACTGGGCAGCTCCCAGTGTCCACCATTAACTGTGGTTAGTCTAACCAGTAGTAGGTTGTACAACATGTTCCCCTACAGACGAGAACCTGGGGACCGACCCGTCCATAACCACCACCGCCATGTACACAGACCCCACACCGTCAGAGGACCCAGCCGGGCCCCCGCCAGACGAGCCGACCCCCACCCAGGGCCCGGAGCCCGTCTACCGGGGCCTCCACGACAAGCTCATCCCCATCTACTGCTCCATCCTGGGCGCCGTCGTGCTGGGCCTGCTGGCCTTCGTCATCTTCAAGAGGTGAGGACCCATCAGAGCCGAAGCCCCTGACCTCTGACCCCCGAAACCTTTGACCCTGAACCCTCCGGCCCTAAACCGTCACCCTGATAACCTCTAACCCGCTAGCGCCTATCCCTGACCCTGGCCTCAACCCTAACACCTAACCCCTAATCTCAGTAAGCCCAGTGGATGTGGTGTGCCTGTGTTCCGGCTGCTGTTGTTGACATACAGCATTAGGGTTAATTAGCATGTGCGCCGCACATCCAGCCCAGCCGGTTGGATGAGTAAGCTGCTTCTGTTGAAGTGTTCGTACAGGATCACGCGGTTTGGAAACGGACCTAGTTACAAGTGTTAACACGCAGGAATGTAGAAGAGACCACTCTCTTCCCCGGAGGCTAACGTCAAACGAGGACATTTCGACACACAGACCCAAACCTTTGCTCGTTTAACTCTGGTTCCTGTCCTTACGATGGTGACCATTCTGCTGGAAGTAATGAGTGTTTTGTGACGCGTGAGAGCCAAAGAGTGGAGCATGTTGGGTTGCCAGCAGGTCAACAGATTAGATTCTCATGAAAAACAACATGAATATTTCATTTCATTTCATTTGACTTATTAATGAAGTCATCTGCCACTTACCTCGGACACATAGACACACACACATACAGACACACTCACACACAAACACTCTCTGCGGTAATTACTGCAATAATGTGAATATCAAAGTAAAGGAAATACAAATATTACACTAATATATTTGACTTTGGCAAACATTATTATGTCATGTATCTGCTTAGAAAAGATGATATACAGAGTCATTCACCCGATGGCGAATGACTCCCTTAGTCTTTGTCTTTGCTTCTAGGTATGTCAAGTGTTCATAGTATTTCCTTGTATTCATTAATCAATACTGAACTAGGTCTGAACCTGTCTCTATGTGGTGTGTGATTGATGTCATTCGCTAAAACTTTACTGCTCACTGTGCAGGACTTCCTTGTAAAATTGATACTTGATCTTAACTCATAACAAAAGATTATAGCAGATGAACACAAATGATTGTCATACCGTTGCTTTGGCTTCATGTTAGACATACAGCTAGCATAAACCTCACCTTACACCTAACCCCAGCCAACTCTATATCCACCCCCAACCCTACAGTATAGTCCTTACCCTTAACCCTACCCCATTCAATCATACCTATTCATACATATGCCTATCAAGGTACTTTGTATGCACTTTGTAACAGCTGTTTGTGTTAATACGGTATGCTATACATACGTACTGTATATACATGTATGCGTGTGTATGTGTGTGTGTGTGCGTGCGTGTGTGTGTGTGTGTGTGCGTGTCTGTGTGTGTGTGTGTGTGTGCTTCCTGCAGGTGGAACAGCTGTAAGCAGAACAAGCAGGGCAACAGCTGTCCGTCTGGGCAGGGTGCGGTGCAGCAGGCCACGCCGTCTCCGGAGGGGGAGAAGATGCACAGTGACAGTGGGATCTCCGTGGACAGCCAGAGCCTACAGGAAGGACACAGCACGTCGCAGACAGGCACGGCCGCGCACAGCGCACAAGTCCACGCACACACACACACACATGCCACAGACACACACACACACCAGGGATTTCTTTAAGACTGCAAATTCCCTAAAATTTCAAAAAATGAAATGGTCAAATATATACCGTTGTGTTAACATTCCATTGACAAGAAATGTGTTAGAACACGTCCATCTCGAAGACGAGTTTGTTCAGAATCAGCTGCTTATCGCAGGTCGGCTGACTCGATTTTTCTTCTCATAAGCTCCCGTAGCGTCACAGTACATTTGCCTGTTGAAGCTCAGCATCCATCCACTTCAATGGGGCTGCATAGAACAGCTTCAGTCATCAGACAGTCATTGGATAATGCTGCGATTATGTCCCTCCCACGGACGCTCAGCGTCTCTGGGGCTGAATGGAGGAGTGGGCTGGCCTGGACGTTGGGCTTCTGCGTGATGATTGGAGGGTCTGAGTAAGACTGAGTTGCCGATTGATTGACAGCAATTTTGAACTATAAAACGTCACTGGAGCTCTCTTTAGTCCTCAATCCCATCGCAGATTTTGCACATATTTAACACAATTCTTGACATAATTCTTGATATTTGCTTGGCGAAATTGCTAGACAATTTTCATTGTACATTTCATACACTTATACACACAATTCCTTGTTTTAGTTGTACAGATTTCCCACATTTCCTTGTTCAAGTTAAATATAGTTTTGGTAGTAGGCCATCACTTTGATTCAGGGAGCCTGAGGTCTGAACTTCAAGTCCTGTATTCAGATCAGGACTTGCAGGGGGAACACTGTGATTTCTTGGTGTTCCTTTAAGACATGGAGTTGGACTCAGCCTTACAAACTGTTCTCATTAGAGGCAACAATTGGAGCTACATCTGCAAGTGTAGAAATGAGCTTCTCCTGTTTAAAGTGGCTCAAGTCCTACACCCGTAACACAATGTGCTAAGGCCGTTTAAGCAGCCTAGCTCTGCTGGCCATTGAGAGAGTTTACATATAAATAAATTGACAATTTTGAGGACAATTAGGACAATTGCAGGCCGAAAATAAGCTTCCCCTCTTGCGGCTGCTGAAAGATCAGCAGCCGCAATTGACATACACACACCACAGTTGTTCCTACTAACAATATAATACTTTAAGTGATTTCCGTTTGCCTGGAAGAATTATTCCATGAGATGCAAGTTTTCTCTCCATTTCCTCTGATTCTTTGATAAACACTTAAATGGTAGTCACACTGGGTCGGAAGCGATCCCCTTGCAATAAACCTGTAACTCTAAACATCCGCTGCATATACCATTTCTAGACTATATATTTTGTAGTTCAAACACAGTTTTTAACATATCATCGTTTTACATAAACCACGGCTTGCTGTATGAACTGTGTATTGTATACATGCCTACAGCGCCACGGCTGCCTACCTCATGTAAATCAAAAAACCTGTTATTCACCCCATATAAATCACATCATCTGTGCACATTCTAACCAGTCTTTTGTGTATATTTATATCTTTATCTAGTAGCGACATGTTTATTACTTTCAAATGTTTATTTAGCTCTGTTCTTGTCCTAGCTCTGTTTAATCGGTGAATACACTGAGAGCCAAGATAAATAAATGGCTCAGATTTCACACATACACTGGGGCCAACAAAAGCGGGTGACTGACTTGTAGAGAATTCACACGTCGAGAGCAGACCACGCGCATGGCCCCAGGAAAGATGAATTTATCATTGTTTCTCTCACTTGCTCGCACAACGCCATGTGACTCCATTTAGACTGCCAGCCCTGTTCGATAAACACAAAGAAAAGAAAATGACTATGACATGACTAGGATTGTGATGATAACTATAAATACATGAGTATAAGTCGAATCTCGACACCCGTTGCAGGTTGATAAATATAAGCGCACACTATGAATACTACAGACGTATCCACAGTGCTCACTGAGGGGTTCTTGTTCCAGTGGTGACGGTGGACGAAGACCCCTGCCTGCTGGTCCCCCTGCAGACCCGGGAGGAGCTGGAGGTCCTCGAGTCCCTGCTCCTGGACGGGGGTCCCGGTCTGGAGCTCCTGGACGGGGGTCCCGGCCTGGGGGAGGGCGAGTGGAGCCGCCTGGCCGGCCTGCTGGGATACTCCGCGGACCAGATCGAAGGCCTCCGCCACCGCCAGCAGCCCCTGCGGGCCTTGCTGGGCGACTGGGCGGGGCGCGAGGGGGCGGGCCGTGACCCGCTGTGCTCGGCGCTCGGCAAGATGAACCGCCAGGACCTGGCGGAGAAGCTGCTGCCGGCGGCGGTGGCGCCCAAACCCAGCGGGGGTCCCAAGTCCAACGCCACGTCGGTTGTGTGATTGTCCCCGGGCTAGCTCGGCTCTATGATTGATTAACGTCTGCGTTCTAACATTATGCAAAGCGCCACACAGTCTGTCCTTTTTAAACGTGAATCTGAGGCCAAACACCCTATCGCCCTAACCCTCTCATCCTAACCCTCATCCTTTCAGCATAACCCTCTCACTACTAACCATCAACTCTAGACCCACTCCAGAATCCTCTCTGGGGACAACACACTAATGTCCCAGTGTCTTTATATTGTTAATTTAATGTCTTCATGATGTCTATATAAGGCCTATATAAGGTCCCTGGAGTCTAGTCAACTTTCTAGCCATCTGACTTCTTACCCGCCATTTGTGTCTGTGACTACTACTACTACTACAACTACTACTACTACTACTACTACTACGATTACATCTCCTACTACTACTAATAGTAATAATGATAAATGTATGTTACTACTGTGCTCTTATTAATCGTGCATGGACAATCTGACAGCATCCCTGATGTGAAAGCAAACTATCTGCTTCAGGACAATCTAATGCGATGTTTACCCTGCCCCCTAGCTAGCCAAACACCTGCTCTCTGTGAGCCGTACACCTATATCCTGCTATACACATACCATTTCTCTGCTAGCCATGTACCTGCTCTCCACCAACATACTCTGCTAGCCACACACATGTTCCCCGCTAGCTATGCACCTATTCCTTGCTAGCTCTGTGCTAAACATGTACCTGCTCTCTGCTAGCGACAACTTCTTTCTGTTAGCCATGTTACCTGTCCTCCCTAGCCATGCATTGTCTTCTCTCACCATGTACTGGCTTCTCTCTAACCATGAACTCTCTCTCCTCTCTAGTTATGTACTGTACTGTACTCTCTAGTCATGTACTGTCCTGTCCCCCCAGTGTGCATGCCTTCTGTCCTGTCCAGTGCTCTCGTGGACGCATGCTCGTAAATCATAACCACCCCCTTTGAAATCAGAATGACATGACAGATATTATGTGAGTAGTAGTATTAGTCTGTTAGTGTGCTAAGTACAGGGGGTTGTGTCGCCATTAAACTGCTCTGGACCAGTAGAGTCACACGGAATGAAGGCGTGTATTCTCTGATGCGTAACCCCATGCAACAAATGAGCACTTGTTCACGTCTGTCATACGAATGTTAAGTGCTTGGATCCTGCCTGCTTGTGACTGGGATCCTCCTCAGGGGTCAGCTAACCTTAGTTTTTTTCTAAATAGTTTGACAAGATAAAGATTGTGTTTGTAGATGTAAATAATAGCTATGAGATGTTTGGACCACTGTGGGTTATTGTACAAGAGGAGATATTTTATCAGGTGTCCTTTGGCACGGGGGAGATTGATGCGTTCCTGCATACAATGTTACATTAAGACACTTATAAAGTTCCAACCTTGGTTTGCCAGAGCTGGAGCAGCCACTGAACTCTGAATGTCAATGTAGACGATGCAAAGACCGCTGTACGCGACAACCTCCACGACCCAAGATGACAAGAAGTGAATGAGCAGTAAGATGTCTTGCTATGGAAGACTCTGGGGGAACCTAGACAAACCCAGGAGACACTGGTGGGCCCTGGGAGATGTTGGTACAGAAGTGCCTCACCCTGTTCGCCCAGAGACGCTGGGTGATGTTTGGAGAGCCCTGGGAGACGTGGGAGGGCCCCGGGTGACCCTTTGAGATGTGAGGAGACCCCGAGAGACTTTTGGAGATGTAGAGAAATGTTTGGAGAACGTTTTGGGGGACCCTGAGAGATGTGGAAGACATTTGGAGACATCCCTTGGAGGTATTGGGAGAAGCTGGGACAGCAGTGCCTCAGCCTGTTGACCTCAACTTGTGGCAGGAGGTGGCTTTGGCGGTCTTAGTAGAGATTAAATATGTATATGGTTTTAGTTTTTAGCTTACCAACTAGTATTAGTAGATATGTAAGTATCTATCCACCAAGCCTAGCTCTTTTACGACCAAACTGTTCATGTTTTTATATTGGTTAATTTCAGTATATGCAGTGTATAGAGGTGAGGAAAAGTTGTAGTACGTGCAAACTAACTTATGATTGAAGGGGAAATGAATGGGTTGACAATGCACTTACAAGTAACCATGTCATCCGTTGGCAGGGTTCGGGTTAGTATTTGGGTTAGTGTTAGAGTTTGTTTTAGGGTCAGGGGTCAGGGTTGGTGGTTCTGTGTGTCTCACTGAGACTGAAGTGTACAGAGAAAACAATGAATGTTCCTTGTACTTACTAACATATATTATAGTATATACATCATACTTGACATGTATATCAAGCTGTATGATACATTAAAACTGTACAAATCAGGTCTGTTGTTATGGATAATCATTTCACACACACATGCACGCACACACACACACGCACACCACCACCACCACCCACCTCTTGATGCAAAATGGTTAGACCATATTCTTAACTGCTGCACCTTAGAAGTCTAAAAAAGCCACTTGATTTGTAGTCTGGCGCCCTTTCTCTGATGTTACGGTAATTCAATCTAGTTAACAATCCATTATGGACAGAAGGCCATAACGGCCCTCTCCTCCTGATCAGATAACCCTGATGGCACTATGACCTGCCCCCCCCCCCACCCCTACCCTCTGAACCTGGGTGGGTGGTACACCAGAGCTCCTCTAGATCCCCAGACCAGAACCCCCTCCTCCCCTCGTGGGACTGCTGGAGCTCAAATATCAACCAGACCTCCATGTGAGGAAAGGGGGCATGTTGAAGGACTCATGTTATGGGTTAGGCTAGGGTTAAGATTAGACCCACTGAGGCCCTAGACACTGAGACCCTAGTCACTCGACACTGGAGACACAAGCCACTAGACACTGAGACACTGGCCACTTTAAACACAAGAGACACTAAACATACCAGACACTGTGGACAACCATGCGGAGACACTAGCCGATGGAGACACTAGCCACGATGGGGCGGGTTGCAATGTCTGCTCCCCACATCAGGACTGAGATGTTTAAGAAAGCCTTTTCCTATGCAGCCCCAGCAATGTGGATGAGTGGAATTGGAACATAACATTTGGCACAGAAGAGAAGTGTTCTTATCCAATGTTCTTATTCGTAGTTTATCATGTGCTAGCCGCTAGACATGCTCATGCAAGTCAGAGAATTCAATTGGTATCAATTGGCTTTACCTGGATGGATAAAATTAATGAAACACTTTTTCATGTAGTATTAGTTATTTATTGAATGCTGTCATACTAGCTGTGCATGCCCTTGTCTAGAACACCGTGTGTTGCACTGCATTCTAGACGAAAACACACTTGATGATGCAACAAGAAGCTAAAAAAAACAGTTCAGACTTTTGACTTTATGCAGAAATGCTCTATGAAAACATGCCTAAAGCCAACTGTACAAACTGCTTTTTGTTTTGTACTCCCATTGCTCATTGGGACATATGCTTATGCAATGCATGCTGGGACACGTTTCCGCAAAGCAGTTTTTCTGTCAACATATATTAACAAATGAATTTCCCAGAAGAAAGTGAGGTTCACAGTTTGAGGTTCAAGGGGTGTTGGTGATGAAATATCCAAGAAGAAGGCGAGGGGTTATGGTTTGTGAAGGGTTTGGTCAGAATTCTTAGAACATCAGTAATTCCTTCACTCGTTAATAGCAAAGAATGTTCCCTGTGAGTGGGCCTGGAGGGGAGGAGGTGAGTGAGGACTGACTGAGCAGCCACTCGGCTGGCTGAAACACCTGAGGTATTCTCCCCAGGGTGCTAGGCTAGAGACATGACAGATGACTGGGTTTGTCCACCTGCAGTGGCCACTGGTCTACTGGTCTCTCTGATCTGGAATATACTAGTCTATACATGTGTATATTGGTTTCCTCTGGTCCCACCTGATATCATTACTAGTGTTTAAAGGTCTCTGCGGTAGTATACTAGTGTGTATGGGTGTCTTCTGGTCTCTACTGGTGTCTATTGGTCTCTGGTAGTATACTAGTGTGTATGGATGTCTTCTGGTCTCTACTGGTGTCTATTGGTCTCTGGTAGTATACTAGTGTGTATGGATGTCTTCTGGTCTCTACTGGTGTCTATTGGTCTCTGGTAGTATACTAGTGTGTATAGGTGTCTTCTGGTCACTACTGGTGTCTATTGGTCTCTGGTAATATACTAGTGTGTATGGGTGTCTTCTGGTCTCTACTGGTGTCTAATGGTCTCTATGGTATACTAGTGGATATGGGTCTCTTCTGGTCCTCTCTTCTGGTACATACTGGTCTCTCAAGTGTCTGTTCTCTCTCCCTGTCTCGACGGGTGTCTTCTGGTCTCCATCAGTGTACACTGGTTGATAATGATGTCCACTGCTCTCTCCTGATGATTTTTACTGATCTTTACTGGTCCCTTCTTGTCTTGGCTGGTCGTTACTGGTATCTATTGATGTATCACCTGGTCTGTATTGATGTATATTTAGTTATTTACTGGTGTCTATTGTTCTTAACTGGTCTCTACTGCACTTTACTAGTCTCGATGGTTTCAGCAGTAGGCCCTGGATAAAGGCTGACCTGGTATTATTACTACTAGAGGGGAGAGGATGACAGAGGATAGGAGGAGAGGAGGAGAGCAGAGGAGAGGACAGAGGAGAGTTACGAGGGGATAGGAGGAAAGCGAGAGAGGAGAAAAGGAGGAGAGGAGCGAGGTGTTGATGGGGAGAGAAGGAGGCTGAAAGAGGGCAGATAGAAGAGAGCGGAGAGGAGGAGCGAGAGAAGGGATGAGGGAAGTGAGTAGTTGAGGAGGGGGGAAGAGGGCAGACACAAGAGAGAGGAGAGGAGGAGAAAGAGGAGAGGAGTAAGAGAGGAGGGGTAAAAAGAGGGCAGATAGAAAAGAGGAGAGTGGAGGAGAAAGAGGAAAGGAGTAAGAGTGGAGAGGAGGGGTAAAAAGAGGGCAGTTAGAAGAGAGGAGTGGAGGAGAGAGAGGAGAGAGGCTACTGTTTTCTATTAGGACTCTGATGAAATAAAACCTGCTGTGCAAATGGAAGGGAAGGGTGCGGAGAGGAGGGGATATGAGAGGAGGGGAGAGGAGGAGAGATGGGTAGGGGAGCCTCCCTCGGGGGCAGAAGGAAATTCTATTAGACTCTAAGAGGCCATTTATCTACTGTTCCTCCATCTGTCTCACCATCCTGTACGTCTCACTCCATCCAGTCTGTCTATCCAGTATAGTGTACTGTACTGGATATATATAAATATATAGAGGAAGAGAGAGAGAGAGAGAGAGAGAGAGAGAGAGAGCGAGAGAAAGAGGGGGGGGGGGGAATCAATCAAGGCTGTTAGTATTGGCATCAGGATAAGGTCAGACTGGTCCTTACAGCAATTTCAAGATCAGCACCAGCATCAGTGTACCAGTAGCACTTAGCTACTGCTACACACTATGACCTAGGTGGCTTATGGTACAGCCTCTGACCTGCCTTGGTTATGGTACAGACTATAATCTGGATGGGTTATGCTACAGACTATGAGCTGGGTGGCTTATTGTACAGCCTCTGACCTGCCTTGATTATGGTACAGACTATTATCTGGATGGATTATGGTACAGACCATGAACTGGCTTGGTTATGGTACAGACTATAATCTGGATGGGTTATGATAGAGAGAATGACAGGATGGTTTACAAAAATGAGCAAATCCATGTAGGAAGCTATTTGTGACTTGCGACGCTCTCACGTTACCGGTGGATTTACATCCAATCACGGAAGCAAACAATGGTTGATATGCAGTTTGTCAGCATGATCCCACGTGAATAACTTTCACTTTCA
>JAOPUA010000072.1:1845070-1855617 GCA_027122455.1 Trisopterus luscus
GGATTCAATCCTCAAGCAAGTGGACGTAGGCTTAGGGCTTAGGGCCTAAAGATCCAAGTCAGGGCCAGCAGGCATATGAGCTGCGAATGAGCTGCCTGGTTGGGGTCAACCCATTCCACGGCACTAGATGGCGCCAGAATGTGATTTTAAAAAGAAAACTGAAATAAGTAAGTTGAAGAAGTTCTGTCAATGTAGTAGTAAAAGGAGCGGTGGTGTACCCTCGCCGTCGGGGCAGATAGGGCAGCACTCTCCGTCGGGAATGATTGGGTCCTCGCAGTCAGACGAATCCTCGCAGATCACTTCGTCGCACAGGGGTGCTCCGTTGTCACACACGCAGATCCGGCAGGGCTCTGGCTTCCACACATCCTTGTCGTTGTACAGCTGGCCGTCCGTCCGGCAGCTACCCAATGGGCCTGACGAGGTAGGAATAGAGTGATTGTTTTTGACATTGCAATAATATTAAAGGGATTTGTCACTTGAGGGCAAATGAACAGGCCTGCAGCAGCCCGTTGACTAAACCGCACCATAGCCTCACGCACACACCAGTGGGAACTGGGAAGTGTCCCCAAAACAGAACACCCAAGTCTCAACTCGTTTTTATTCTACACCTTAACGCAAGCAGGTCAGAGGTCCCTTAAAGTTAGGCTGTTCAAGCTAAATGCCAGATATGAATGCAAAGTTGAGTAAAAAGGACAATAATTATTATATTATTATAAAATAGGAGCATTTAGTAAGTAGTTGTAGTACCAGTTAATGTGGCAGAGGGTTGACCTTGAAGCTGAACCAAGTAATGGGGTTGTGGTTGTGGTTGTTATGGCGTGCATGAATAAGCATGTTCGATTTCCCCCCCTAAGTAGCCTACAACAAACCAAAAACGTCCCAGTGTCCATGGTTTGTGTGAACAAGTGTATTGACAATAGTCTGGAATGCGTCGAAATAGTGAACGAATCAGGTGTGCTTTTGAACCATTGGTTTGAAAGTGGCTCAGGCCTTTTCATTTGTGGGTGCTGTGAAATGTTCAGCCACAGCGGGGCGCTGTTGGCCCGTGAACGCCTCCCGAAACACACCCTTCGCCGCGGTGATTAATTGACGTCTAGACAAATTGAACTCGAAGTCCCAGCAATTTTCCATTGTCCTTCGAATAACTTATATTATGTACAGTGACAAGTATTAATTGAGGTAAACGCAATGATTTGAAGGAACTTCAGCTTAAGGCTGTGTTAAAATTGAACAAGCGATCGATGAAAAATGATTGGTAAAAATACAATGATAATTACATTTAGCTTTTGTTAATAACACATTCGTTTTATTTAGTTCATAAAGATTCTATAATATGCAACATAGTTATAAGACTTTCGATACCAGATACTGCTGGCAACGTTGGAGTTTTTCCATGCTGGTGGTTAATGATCTAAACCTTAAAATAATAAAACTTAATAGCTGTTTATCATAATTATAGTTATATTTTAGTAGTATTATGTTCCTTTCGTTTTTTTTCCATTTGTTGGATTTAATATAAACTTGAGCCTATGCATCCCAAAAAAAAGTGTCTGATGGAATTCGGGTGGTGCTTGAGGATCCAATAACTCCACATCTGCACGCCAGAGAAACTTTGATTTGGGCTACGACATCATATAACTGCAGTCCAACCTTCTCACAGCGGATGGGGGTCTAAAATAACGGTGTTAAAACTGATAAATCGCTGGCCAACCACTGCGTAAAACAGAGGCCACTTGGAGAGGGGCCGTCTCCCGCAGAGCTCTATCATTTCCAGACAACAGAAAACCCGCTCAGCATCCTCCTCCACCTCAGCCTTCCATCCCAAAAAACTTAAATCCCATCAACGTTGCAAAGTTAGTCGGACTCACCTTCACCCTCGTCCTGACCTCTGACCAAAAGCACTGTTGCGCTGAGCAACAGCGCTAACCGAATATCCACAAAGCTGAACATGTCTAAATATTAGACATGTAGACTCTTTGAGGCAAGGGGAATCCTGTTTTTTCCTCAGACGCCACTCATACAAATTCCGGTCCGGTCTGTGTAACTCCAATCCAGACCCTAGCAGAAACTCCCTACTGCCTAAACAAATGAGAAAGCATGGCTTTTATATGCCAAGGCTTTTGGGGAGGTCCCGGGAACGACCAGATAAGTTCAACATGTCCAAGTCCTAGTCCCTCCTTCTCCATCCAACGGGGCCGCCTTAAAACGCCTTTGAAACAAGTTCACGTTTTAATCTCTGTACCGGGACACTAGTGCGCCGGACAGGCTGCGTCTGGATGCGCTTCATCGTCCGGGCTGGCGGTGGATTTTTTTGTAGCTATAGTCACTTTTTTGGGTGGTTGTAAACGCGTTACTCGCATCGCATTGATTTTGTAACACTGGGAGTTTGTTTGAAGTGGTGTGTTGGACAATGTCGATCAGGCACAGTTGACTTGGGTCGTTTGCGTTGCGCTCTTTGGGTTTACTGAGAAAGTGGCATTTTGTAATAATAATGTACCCTAGTATTGTGAACGGAGTACTTTTTGATGTCGGAGTTAACTTGTTTTGATGTTCAGAATATGCTCACATAACTATGTAACGACTACACAACTATGAAGCTATGGCCAAGCTAAAGGTAGCATTTTCAGTTTTATTGTGATTTATTTTACGCATGGGCGTTCATACGTGGTTAGTTTTGGGTACAATTAAACACAGTCTAAGAGAGATTATTTAGTATTGACTGCCTTGCTGTCAGAGCCTTAGATGATACAACTGATGAGCCTGTGTGTGGATCTAATAACAGTTCTTCCTGAAACGTGTCAACATGCTTATCCAATAAATCAGACCATTTCTCATAGTTTCTCTCCAACATGTTCTGTAATCCTGTACAACCAACCTCTAGTTAGACTATAAACCTGAGCCATGAAAAGCACATCAGGTGTGATTATGAAGAAGGACAAGTTTACAGAAGCATGGGTCTTTCATCATCATTTCACCATAAAGTCCCTTAGTCCTCCTGCCCTACATTGATCACTTCCCCCCCAACGATTCCCCCATTGTTTCTGAAAGCGGTGTCACAGAGCACACTATACTGGAATATATGTTTGAGTGAAACACGAACGCTTGAGTGAAATACGAGTCATCAGACTTTATCCGTTTAAGAACATGGCTTACAAATCCGTTGTTGGACCTGACAACCAAGCTGAAAGATCCGCCTATCGCTATGGTGTGAGAGAGGGATAGATAGATAGAGATAGAGGGCGAGAGAGAGAGCGATAGCGGGGGAGCGAGGGAGAGAGAGAGAGAGAGAGAGAGAGACAGAGAGAGACAGATGGAGAGCGAGAGAGAAGTTGGCAGGTTCTCAAAGCCCTCTGGTCTCATTGTGGACACGTTGCAGCCTCCATGTACCGTAGCCCCGTCTGACCTGGGTTTGATTCTCACTCAGCCTCCATGTACCGTAGCCCCGTCTGACCTGGGTTTGATTCTCACTCAGCCTCCATGTACCGTAGCCCCGTCTGACCTGGGTTTGATTCTCACTCAGCCTCCATGTTTGGTAGCCCCGTCTGATCTGTGTTTAATTCTCACTCATCCCCCCAATGACTTCAGCATGGTCAGAAAAGTACGCAAGTTTTTGTAGTAGTAGCAGCGCTAGTGCTAGTACTAGTTATTTTATTATTAGCAGTAGTAGTAGTAGCAGTGATTGTCGTATGATTAATATTAGTAATACGTAAAGAATGAGAACACAATATTACAAGAAGGATTAAAACCAAAGAGGAAAGTAGGAAAGGGTTAATCTGGTTAAAATAAGGAGGTATATCATTATACGACTGAGGGAGTGTAGTGACTGAGACTATAGTTCAGGTAGGGTTAGGTAAAAGTACTCTATTACACTATTCTTGATAGTGTAATACAGATGACAGCTCTGTAATTAGTCAGCTTTGATGTCAGCTCAGATGGAGATCCAACAATGTTGGATCTCCATCTGATACACAGTACATACCGCCAATAAAGGCAGCATGCCACCTTGCTCAAGACATGTGGGTTCGGCTCACTTGAGACTCTGAAGCACCTGAAAGGGTAAGGTGTGTGTGATCCAGGGGGGGAACTGAGGTCACATAAATGCTGTATTTCTAACGACAAGCTTCTACATGCATGCGGGTAAAGATGAATGCATGGAACACACTAATGCTGTTTATTTAATACACTTTGACGTCTCTTCATGTGTTTAACGTGTGAGCGACCAGCCCTCTCAAGATCCACAGCGTACCTTCACCTGTGATTTCTCAGCGGGAGTGTCACTTTTTGACTGAGCGTTAACGGGGCATTAATGGCTTCCGGGGCCACCGTTGGGCTGGCCTTGTTGTTTGATTGCAGGCAGGTCTTTTCTGCTGTGTGTGTCTAATGAAAGTCAGCTGACTCACTTAAACACCTGCTGCCGGCCAGACGTGCAGCTGGCAGCCTGCGCGGTGGAGCCACTCTCCACGTTGTTTTACTCATTCATCTCCTATAGGTGGGTGCATTAAGGCCGGCTAGGTCATGAAGAAATGCTGTTGGCATTTCATCATGGTGAGTCACCAGCAGAAAATGTAAATATTAATATATTATGCTCTCTCTCTCTCTCTCTCTCTCTGCACTTAAATGAATTATTCTTATTTTCTAAGCATATAGTGCAGTATTTCCGTTGGAAATGTATGTATTGCATTTAATTGAGTTGTATATTTTCTTTTTTACATGTTGCATATATATATAAACATTTTTTTTGCACTTCTAGAGAAGTTGCTCACCTGGCCGCTGTGAACAGTGTATTTAGGATAGCCATGTAGTGTATTGCATGCATGCATTCTACGCATTTAGGCTGTGTCCCATGCATTCCAGCAGGTCATCTGATTCTCAGGTGGATTACTTTCAGGAGGCAAAATGCACAGTGTGTGTTGCAAAGTGTGTGTTGCTCACCACTCTAGCTGAATGTACTTCAGCGTCTACCTGTCATCACACAGACAATCCTTAGAAGAAGTAGACAACATCAGGGCCTTCGGTCTTCTCATTAGGCGACATTTTGTAATATAGAAGTGTGAAACAAGGGGATTTTATAACTTCAGATATATTTTATCACTATAGAGGCAAAACAGCCTATCTATAGTGGGCTCACATTGTCCCCCTGTCTATTGCTTATGTTTTTAATGAACAAATGCCTAGTTATTATTTGACTCAATGTATAAGACATGAGAAATCGGACGATTGTGAATCGGTGTTGAAGACAGAGTGACGGCTGCAGGGTTCATTGTGTTGTCTTCGGGACATAGCCGCTCACGCATCATCACAAGGTTCCATGAGTCAAATTAAGTCGACGTTCACCACACTGCTTTTAAATAGAACCGCCCATTCTCCTGTGTTTGCCTTGGACTCAAGTTAAATCCATAATACCCCTCTGGTGTGTGTGTGTGTGTGTGTGTGTGTGTGTGTCTTCAAACTCTTGGTTTTGTGGGCGGATGTGTACTCTGAAACCTTTTCTGCAGTGTCTCACCCACTCATCAGACTCAGAGCATCTTTAGGCATATTATAAATCGTATTCACAATCGTTTGAGTCCCACAGGCTACTGGCCACCAAGCCTCAGAAGTTAAAGATTGAGGACCGTGTTTGTACCCAGCTACAGTGTTAATCTAGTTGACAGCTGACATAACTGATGACTGGCTGCTTATTGATAGGTTGCTGGGTCTTCATTGGACGATCTAAATCAAGTGTAACAACCGCATTGGCTCAGAGTAAAGAGGGACCTTCAGGTTGTGGGCCTTGATAGGCTGATAGGCTACTGCTCCTTGGTTGCCTAATCCTGCTGTTTACAAGAGTTTTCCACAATGAAACCAATGGGCCTCCCTTGGTGAACCGAGGTTTGGCTGTTTGATCTGTAATGGACCACATGTTTGTCAACAACACAGAGCACCCGCAAATACACAGGGGGATGCAGCATATTTGTTTTTGTATTAAGGCAAGTATTGGACTAGTGCTGTGATCCTCTTTAAAGGGGGCATGTCCACCTATATGTGTGCTGGATAGATCAGTCTACCAGCCTGCCCAGTGGACTGTGGCAAACGTTGCTCATCTATCCGTCACACATCTAGGTGGACACGCCTACTTGTGATGTCAGAAGCTGCACATTTTCAAAACGGCTTGAAATGGCTAATCACGCTCACACCTGGTGGTGTAACATGTCCCCTTTAGCAAGGGGGTCCTCGCCACCAAGTTGCTGGTTGGAAACTCCAAAGACCCCCCAGACTTTTATGAGGAATAGAAGATTGCAGGTGTGCAGTTTGAATGTTACGCAGAGACATAATGGCGGGGCATCTTTCCTGACAGAGGAAACGATGCAAGGTTTACCCCAGTAGTGTTCAGCCTCTTGAACTGTTGCTAAAACTCGAGTTGTGTTCCTTCCCCCAGCGGGCCTGTGAGCTACAGCCAGCAAGACTCCCTCTGCCTGGCCATGTCCACGTGTTCCTACTTGCAGGACGTTCAGCTACAGCTAAACTGCTCCAAAAGCTGATAATGCCAAGAGTTTGGTCCTTCTCTCTCTGTGGTTTTCCGTTTCACTCTCCCACTCCCCTGTCTCTCTTTATCGAGCTATTTCCTTATTTATATCCATCCTTGGCTGTCCCACACAAACAGACAGACACACACACACATATACACACACATGCACAGTCTTTAGTTGTTACTCTCTCTTGCCCATCTTTCATTTGTCTTCTCACTTTTTTTCCTTTAATAACAGCCTCTGAAACATTCCCTTTAAAACATCTCCAGATAAAGCAGTACTTTTATTTAACACCTCTACTTTTTTCACATGACTCCAGTCCAAATAAGTGGGGGTGGTCTTCAGTGTTATTATTATTACCATGGATATGTGCCATTATGATTACTGCCAATTACACCTTTTGAGCAGATTCATTTTTTTGGGGCAGTCTATTGTAACCCTGTGTAACAATGTGGGCAAATGATAGGGTACCCTGAAAAGTGTACACTATTTAAAAATGCATTTAAACTGAATTACGTTTAAATGTAGTTTGATGTATTATTGTGGACAGGTTCTGAAAACTTTTGTGACCATGCTAGAGCTTATTCTGTATTCCTAACCTGTTAAGTTACATTTGATATTTTCAACCCCCAAAAACACTATGGACAATTAAATTGGAATGTATCATCACAGTACATAAAAAATATTCACAATTTATTAATGTTAAATGATTTAGTTGGCAATTAAATGAGCAGCTCTGATTACCTAATTTTTGGTTCAAGCCAAATCAACAGTTCATCCAAGCCGCCAATAAATACGCTATTACCCACCCAACTCACCAATGTAACAAGTTGAAGAAAGTATTATCTTGGTTCTATCGCTCGATTACCAGGATTGTAATGTAAGAAGAAGTATATAACTAAATATCCCTTCTTTATGAACTGACTGTCAACATCAACAGTCTTTATTTGAAAATTTAACCTAAGTTACATGAAAGTCCTCTGCTACAGCACCTATAAACCAAAATATTCCGTAGCTGCTAGCTACAGTCCTCCCCACTTGCGGACACCAACAGGCTACAAGTCCTGCACATCCCCAACAGTAAATTATGTAACATTTTCAAACTGTATGTTATCCTCACACAACGTTTATGCCAACAGGACTGTGTAAATAAAGCACTGGGGGGGGGGGGAAACTGGAGAGATTTCTATGATAAGTTAGCTGTGAATTACAGGGGGGGCTGTAGCTAGTGAAGCTAGCCTGCTAAACTGCAATCATCTTCCTAAATCCCTCTGGGTTTTGTTGATGGTTTCTGGGCCTGGTCTGCTTCTCCTTGCCGTCTGAGCATCACAGTAGTGGTTTACTTAGACTGCTCACTTTTATTACCCTTTGGGCGTGCTCAAATTGTTTAAACGTCACCGTTGGTGTGTCATATAAGTTGAGAATGGCACCCTTCACTTGATATTGCCTACTTTGGCCATTAGCAGAGACACTGAGATAAGGACTCTGCCCCACTCAAGTCTACAGAACTCATACTAACATTGTTTAGTGAAGAATTATGGAATTATGGGAATTGTAGTTCTATATATATGCTGGTGACTGTCCACCTGTCTAATGATCTTGTTCAGCGTTAAACAAACCCTCCAGAGTGATTTTTCTTATTGGATTACAACTTTTCTGTTAGTGATCACACTATGTCTCATTGGTCAAACAATGCTCCAAGGCTTGCTCTGATGGAATAAACCATGCAGTCGGACCCATTTACTTCTATGAGGAAGTAGGGAGTTTATAACATGGTTCCTTGGTGGGAACGGAGAAGCTATACTACATAAAACCCAGTCAAAAGTTGAGCTCAGTTTTGCAGGAGATGCCGTGAGACAACCCAAGTTTTACATTTTGGCACCAATCTTTAATACGTGAACAACACGGAAGAATGCTACGAGTCAAAGTTGCAGCTCTTGTGTCTTGTGTTTTGCCCTGGAGTCCCGAGGCACACACAGGAAGAAACTCAAGACCACCTAACTACCCCGCCCACAGCCCCGCTACACGCCTTTCAGGAGGGAGGAGGGTAGCCCAGGAACTCCACCTCCCCCTAAAAGCCCACCCCGGTAAAATACATTTCCTTCATCATGATGTCATGGGTTCATTAAAACGGGCAGTTTGATGGTGGAATCGAGAATACTGAATTTTGAATGTCTCTCTATACCCAAACATTACCGAAAGGTGTGTTTGGGTGTTGGTTGTTACGGTTGTTAGAGTGGAGATGGACGCAGAGAGGCAGATGCCTGCAGTGCGTTGTCTTGTCTAAACACACAGAGAGGACGCCAGGACCAGAGCAACTGTTTTACACTTTCTTTTTCCTGCAGTTTTCCTTTTCTTTTTGCCTGCATCTGGTCTCTCTCCGAAGACCCACCCCCTTTTTTCTCCTCCGCTTAACTCCATCTCTCCATCCCTCCCTCTCTTTTTCTCCCCCTGCTCTCGTTTTCTGCCATCCTCTCATTCCCCTCAATCCCCCTGTTCCCTCCCCTCCCCTCCCTCCACCTCCAGCGCAGACATCCAGTCAGACAGAGGGAGAGAGAGAGAGGGAGCGGATGGAAAATATGACTGAATTCTTCCCTGGCTTCAGATAATGCAGTAGGCTGCTGGCAGGCACAACACCACTAAACACAGGGAAAGGCTAAGCAAGTGGAGAGAGAGAGAGAGAGAGGGAGAGAGAGAGAGAGAGAGAGAAAGAGAGAGAAAGGTGGGGGAGAGTGCTAGAGAGACGGTTTTGTTTTCGCCTTCCCCACCCATTACCTAAATAAATGTCTAGAACTATGCTGTTGAAACTCTGTTAATGTGTTGGTCGTTGTAGTATTTGTTGTCCCTAGTATTCTCCTAACTTCACTGATTGATACAATAGCTAATGGTGAATGACCTGCAATGAATATGTAATCCAGCTGTCCTGAAGTAGTTTAATGTAAACAGTGGCATAAACGTTCTGCCTGCCTCATATGATGGTGTCCAAGCCAAGAGTCAGAACTTATAGTCCCACATGAGACAAGAAAGAGAGTCCCTGAAAGTCTGTCTTTAGGGTGTCATATTTCCCAGCCGTGCGAGTGGTCTCCAGCTGAGGGAGAAACTATTGTGATGGGAGCAATGGGGGGAGCCTGCAGAAAGGAGTTTAGATGGAACATTCTTCCCCCAACGAGGACAAAAACCAGGGGGTGCAGCCGATAGGAGGGGCCATAGCATTTCTATACTTGACACGTGTTCCTGAATCAGAAGTCCTGGCGCGGTGAATAAACAACCTGTGAATTACCCCGGGATACAACAATCCATGATCACTCTCTGGTCACCCTTTCTTTTACACTCTTTGACACCTTTTTACACCCTTTGACACTTTTTCACAACTCGAATAATTGACATTTATCGGAGTAACTGACATGCTTTGTTCAAAGTGGGAGAGTGTTGTATCTAGATGGTGTAAACTCTGCTGTGGAGTCTTCTCCCTGTTCCACTCTGAACATAATTTCCAGGCGCTCTGGCAGTTTGTTCGGGCCTGTCGGCAGGCCAGTCAAACATCTGGGGAAGGCTGCACTGCTTTTCTTTTCTTTTTTTTCCCTCTGCTCTCTTGCCGTTGTAATATGTCTCTGGCTTCTCTGGCTCCTCTGGCTCTTGTCTACTCGTTCAAGCCCTCTCGATCAAGGTTTGAAATGTAAGAAAACACATAGCCTCTAGTCTAGAGTGTTGGCTGAATACTCTAACCCAAGTATTGACGTCACCCTTCTGTGACTATGCTGGGTGGTTTGCTTTCAGGTCCTAGCTATCTATTATCTTTGCACTCTCTACTTTGTATCTTAAGTTTAAATTCTGCCTCTCTTCTGACTATTAGACACTAATATAAACTCACAACTATATGGAGCAAGGTCTCCAATTTTCAGGAGGCAACAGTAATAACCTGAAGCCTGCACATAGGAAGTGGAATAGGTTTTGGTGGGCTGGGATTTCAAGGGGGGGCGGGGGGGGGGGGGGTTGGTGGGGGGGGGGGTTGGTCAGACTGGCCCGAGGGAAAAGGTGGTA
>JAOPUA010000072.1:2018353-2030057 GCA_027122455.1 Trisopterus luscus
ACACACACACACACACACACACACACACACACACACACACACACACACACACACACACACACGCACACACACGGCAGCAAAACAAAAGAGTATCACAGCCCTTTCTCCCCCCGGTATGCTGCCGGACACTCTGCAGCGTTGCTGGGGCATAAATCAGACTTCCATCTCCAGAGTGCGGACGGCCTGGGAAACGGGGCTTCCATAAATCACCCTCGTATCAATAAGGGGAAGTGTCTTCCCCGGGCCGGGCAAGGTGAGGGGTGTAACTGGTCGTCTCACGGCCCACTTAAGGCTGGCCGGAACAGAGGTCCGTGCAGCCCACCGGGGAACAGATTACTTATTCATCTACATTAATGCCCCCCCCCTCCCCCCCTGCTCGCTGCGTCTGCCAGGGGAGGGGAGAGGGAGCTAGTCTGTATCAGGGTGTTTTGATCAGTCACCAATTAGTTGAGACGGGGCTTTCTGCAGAGGCAACCCCACCCCGTGTCGGTGTGGAGGCGGCGGGTCCGTTTGTGTTGTTGCCGGACCAGTGTAGAACGGCATAGATTTAGAAATGTATATATAAACCAAAAACTGACCTTCAGCAACGTTTGCGTTACTCGATCTCTTGAGACTAGTGTGATCAATCTCCGGACATTTGTCTAGTGATGGAATGGTTTAAAGCCAGTAGGCTCAACACGTGACATGTCAGGCTAACCCATGACATCCTAAAATGCGTGAGCATGGCGTGTGCATGATTGAGGCCACGCCAGTAGTTTTATGTTATCTCACTAACAAACAGAGAGAGAGAAAACCGAGAGAAAACCTGAGAGCTGGACACATACAGGCACTGGTGTGGGTGCCAAGACATAAACAAATAGGCAATACATCTAACGAGAGCATAAAGGCTCCAAAAGTAAGTAGGACCAGCATGCCTGTCTCCGAGGGCCTGCTGGCATCTTTCATTTCTGCGAGGACATTTTTGTTTTAACTGCTTGTCCTGGTTCCAACTTCCTGTGGCCAATCCTAAAGAACGGTGGCTACGAGGAGATGATCGTTGAGCTACATTGCTTGCTTGAGAATGACTAATGCCTCCAGCATAGCGAGAGAGGGGAGCTGGAGCGACCACGGCGCTCCTGCTAGCTACCCACGCCAATGGGCTTCGAGCATAGCATAGCATAGCCCAGTGAGTTATGATCTGCTTTGGCTGTGTCAGGGCCCTGTGGGGAAACAGAAGGCCTCCTACATGGAGTCGGGATGCAGTTACCGTTACCCGAAAATCCACGCGCACACGCACACACACACACACACACACACACACACACACACACTTAACTGGTTTAAGTCTGTCATCCGCTCTGCCTCTCTGGCATAATGTTATTCAAGGGAACCTCACTGAAATAACACGTCCGCCTCTGCCACAGTCCAAAAAGAAACATCAAATGGAAAGTAATTCATTGTTTCCCCCCCCTACCTTAGCTTTCTAACCGTCTGAATGTTTGTTTCAAATTTTGCCAGTGAATTAGCCAATAACACGAGCCAGGTAGCCAGGTTTAGATGAGGGGAAATGAATAATTCCAATAATTCCAATAATTCCAATGAAGGACCGAAAAACATTTCGAATGCTTAGGGCCAAATACGTTAAAGGTGTTTGAAAGTTCCCTCGCAGTGCATGCAGTGTCACTCCCACACCTCATTCTGATGCCAGGGCTGGAGGAATGGCGGAGACTGCAATTGTCGTTGATTAATGGAGAAGCATTTTCCCCTGGCAGACATCAAAGTGACGGCAGCAGCAGCGGCTGATTTTAATTTGTTGTGCGTGTGCGACATTAGTCTCTCTTCGTCTTTGTTTGGATGCTGCTGTGAATAATAAAGAGCGGGAGCCGGCGCTCGCTGCGGAACATAAACCACGCCGCGCCAAAGAGCCGGCTCAACTAAGGGAAAACCAGGAAACGCAAACCACACTGCGCTGTCACGATCAGTCAGAGGAGTCGCCTGAATCGACTGATTTCCTTAATTTGTTGACTTTTAATCCATTGTCAATGTGTCACGTTTCCGTGTTTGTTTTTTGGACAGCACCCGTAGAGGAGATCTCTATTGTCAGTATGTCATAGTAAATGCCTGCAGGGGGGGTCTGCTGTAAATGCATCTGGATATTTTGGGAATAAAACGCGTTGATTGTGTATTTATATCATCGATAGATAGGAGCACGTGACTTGGGGAGTGTGCAGGTGTCAGCTTTAATGCTGCTATCTACTAGGAATCATTAGTTGCTGCCTTGAAGCGTGGAAAGGGAACAGAAACTGAAGGCAGCACGAGAATGTTATCTACATATTGTCATATCTACCGTCGAAAGTAATAATTAGAATACAACATTGAAGTTCATATCACAATATGGCTGTTTCAGAAAAAAGGAAAACTACTGTATACTATCAAGATTTTCATTTTACAAAATCTGGATTATACCAACCTTCTCTCCAAGACTTAAATATTCACCTTGTTACCGTGGATGAAAACAGGCCAAATCAGATACAGATAAATTAATTTGTCTGCTGCTGCCGCCAGTCCATTTTCCCCTCCACTTCTTCGTGCTGCCACTTCAAATTAGACCTGCCTGCTACACCTACGGGCCATTTAAATGGGCTGCTGCAGTCACTGCATGCACTCCGTGAGCAAAACTGATGGGGTCATATTATTCTGAATATCAAAATGTAATGTAACTTCTGGCCTTTCATCTGCCATGCCAATATACAGTCCTTTGCACGTCAATCACGGAGACCCTGCAGTGTACACACAGTTTTGCATAAATCCTGTCAAAAGGCCCCATCTTGTATCTCCTCAGCACCCAGCCCTTGTTCAAACAAAAGGGCCGGGGCTATAGAAAAAAACCCAGGGCCTCATGTTTGACGAATGGCTTAGAGGTGCAAATAGAGTCGTGACATGGCAAGACAAGGTCATTGTGCAGAATGCTATTAGTGGCAGGTAATCAACCTTGGTGCGAGCAAATTTGCATTGAGATTGAGGCAGTTGAAACCTGCCGATGACTCTGACCCCGCCGGGAGTTTAAATTAAAACCTTAAAATGTAATAGATGGGGATTCAGTGGCGTCATCTCCTCTCCCTCTGGAAAGATCTTGAGCACAGTTTTGGACCTTGGTTTCTATTGTAGAGAGAAGAGAATGAAACAGGCGAAGGTTTGTTCTCTGGTTCAATTCCACAGGCTATAATTCAGGGTGAATGGATGAAAATCGTTCAGTGGTTGGAGGAAAAAATCCAATCCAATCCAATCGATCTAAAGTAAGAAACAAAAAAGGCGCTATTCATTTGTTTTCTGGTATTCCTTCCATCTTGGATGGGCCCAGCTGCCATTCATTCAAGGGGCTGCTGTCTGGACGCCAGAATGCAAGTCTACACACCGTCAGGCCGAGGTCTGGCCTGGCCTGGCCTGGCCTGGCCTGGCCTGGTCCCCCCCCCCACCCCCCGACACCTCCAGCCAGACCCTACCTAGCTGCCTTAACTGGGACACTTTGTAAAGCACAATCCGTTGGCCAAATTCCTGTCAAATTAACCCCTGCAAGCTTTCATTTTACGTCCACAAGTACTCCCCAATTAGACTAATTTGTCTATCGTGCCCGGCAACATGTCTGGGGCCTGTACGGAGCTTGCAGTGATTTTGTGTCTCTGGATATAAAGGTCTGATATAGCGATGGGCTCTCCTGCTTGGGGGTAAGGCATATCGAGTGCAACTGACAGGTCTATAGACTCACCGTGGGCTCTTCAGAGCCAAAAGGGAATTCTGGTTAGTTCGTGTAGCAAATGTGGCTTGTTTTAAACTAATAATACAAACATTTTTGAGGAAAATAATTATGTTCATATGATCATGTAGAAAGTTATCGTGAAAGTGTGCCAACATTGAAAATCAGTGTAAAACTATAAAGATACAGCTTGCGATTTTGTGAGAACACCACACCAAACGTGCTACCTCCTTGTCAACAGTTACTCATGGAAGGTGTTAAAATATGGGGGGGGACTTTCTAAACGTCAGTTCCAACCGAAAACATCTCAGGGGTCTGCTTCTCCAACTTTCCGGCAAGAAGGAAAAGGCTTGTGCGGGCATGGGGCCATCAAAGATTCAGGGGGTATAGATTTAAAACCGCAGGACCCAAATAAAACTCAGATCGATCGAGATATCCGAGTCCATCGAAGCAGCTGGAAATAGAATCTACTTAAAGATCACAAATGGCAACAATATGTCAGAAGGGCAAAATTTAATGACTTTTGGTGCAGACCAAATGAGTTTCTGCCCACACCTCGACCACCTGGTGTACGACAAAGACGGAGAAAAACAGATCCAATGTCCGAGGCGATTGTTTACAACAGTTGGGTTTCCTATTCCGACAACATCTGGGGAAATAACGTCACGCATTATGCCAGCAGGGCTGGGAGCAGGGTTTTGTTAAAGGCAGGACACGTTGTGTGCGGCATGAGGACAGTGGCATTATGTACACCACCATGATATTCATGTACACACAGAACTTTTCCTAAAATCTGAAAAATACAGTAAAACCAGGCCTAGGATTTACATATTTCACGTGGAAACAAACTAATATTAAATTGTTAATGAAGGCGACAAGGTGACTGCCAGTTAATTAATAATTTATATTTCTTTTCTTCCGTTTTCCTTGTTTCCTCACTTTGCTCTCAGGCATTTTGGGCGCCAAACACCAATACCTGTCCTCCAGGTCATAGAATACCTTAGGCTGTTGGTTCCTTGTGCAAACATAACATGAAATATACCCCAACAAGCATACATTTGGGTAACTGACAATTCGCCAACAAAGGCCCTCTGTCGGGTCTGATCAGCAGCCATTTTGAACAGCATCAAGAGACTGGAGAGTGGGATGTGTAGATATATTTCATCCTTTTACTCCTCAGGAAAGCTAATGCAGCTCACAAGAGTGGTAATCCTGGCAACGTTGTGTGATCATGAACCCAATCGTATTAAGCGTAAATGTGGGGAGAAAACAGGATCAAAACATCTAGCCTGTAAGCCTGCTCTTTTAGCACAGCATGCTGGATGAATGCTGTCAGCGAAGAGCCTGACAGGAATACGTCCAATCAAAGGTGTTGCGCCAGCGACTGACCTCAGATGGCCATCTGATAGCCAAGGCTATTACTGTATATCAATAAAAGTCTGTTACAATCTAGCCTCCCTCCCCTCATGTGTCAATCACAGGCCAGACGGTTGTTTACCTCAAATCGAACACAAGATCAAAGTGAAAGAATAAGAGCCAAGATTGCTCATACTCACGATGTTTCTTCAATTGAAATGCGCCTCAACTGCCTGATAAAATTGCTTTAATTAGGATCCTAATCAATTGTGTGGTACACTGAGTGAAATTACTTTCTTTTCATGCAATGTTTTCATATGATGTAATTATAAGACATTTGTGATTAGTTCTAAGCCCTAGCACCGATGCCGATAGAACACGCAAATCTGTGCAAGAAAATCTTGAATCCAAGACACACATTGAGATTTCAAGAAACACATACCGGTACACATAATTAACACACACACACAGACACACAAATTCACACCTAATACGTTCATCCCTGGATAATATTTCTCTGTCAGTAACGCAGTGAAACAGCTGCTTGTTTTCCTGCAAGCAGATAAAGAGGCAGTTATACTCAGTCAGTCAGACGCAATGATTAAGATTGGCAACGAATAGCTGCATCCCTTTGCCCAGGCAGGGAAAAGAGAGCCGCCGCAAGAGGAGGGAAATACCTGTAGCCCTTTCAACCATTCCCAAAGGTCAGAGCCGGACATAAGAGAGCCAGTCTGCGGATGGGCTTACGTAATCCACCATGGACAGGTCGTGCCAAGCCCGGAACAGCAGATGAAAAAAGAAAACGCTGGGTTCTATTGCCCTCTTCAGACGGTTTGTGTTAGCCTGACACACACTTTCAAATAACTACCGTGGTATAGGTATATGAATATATATAGGTATATGAATAAAAGCTAAGTAGACTATTCCATTGGATCTACTGCATTCTTCTATTTGAAATAACGGCAACATATTGGATTAAGGGGGTGATATTATGTCGCCAGGTGTGAGCCATTACAAGCTGTTTAAAAATAAAGAAATCTGCCGTTTTAGTGACATCACAAGTGGGAGTGTCCTCCCATATGTATGCTGGATAGATCAGTCTACCAGACTTTAGCAAATATTGCTTATCTATCCATCATACATCGAGGTGGACACGCCCACATGTGATGTCACCTAAACACAGGAAAATACATTTTTCAAATGACTTGTAATGGCAAATCACGTTCACACCTGGTGGCATAATATCACCCCTTTAAAACGTGTTTCAGTGTCATTGTGTGATGGGAGTGTCATTGCCATGATATAAACTTATAATAACTATATATTATGTCAGTTACATACGAGGTGTCCGTGTAGTATTGTACAATTATCTGGGGAAAAACCAAACGTAAAAAGACTACATTTTACTTCAACAGATGTATTTGTATGCCTTGTTATCATGATTATTATGCAGGACCAAAAACGTTTTTGTGCTTCACACACACTTTATATTTACACTCGATGGATACAGCAAAAAGGCCTAATTATTCGAGAGAGCCAAACGCATTTACCTGAAATTAGGTCAGAATCGTCCACACAAATATTCCGGAAACGCGCTAAAGAGGCTGACAAACGACACTCCACATATCCGGTTATCAATTGGCTGGCGCAACCGTGCCCGCTGCCATCTTTTTGTTTTGAATCCATTTAATGGATTCTGGGGGATAGGGGAGAAAGATGTGGGCAGGTCCCAGCTGTCAATGATGGCTGGCAGAGATAAGAGGGGAGGAGTGGGTCTGAACAAACCTGTGCATACATGCTCCCCAGAGGGATCTGGGTTTAAAGAACTCACTCAAAACCCCCAATAATACGCAGATGGCTGTGATTCGCTCCGTCTCTTGCAGAATTGACGCCTATACGTGAACCAGCTATGCCCAGTACTCTGATTAAGATTCAAAGCGTTTCACAGGGTTTATTTAACCTTAATGTGTTGTAGAGACTATCATCACCAAAGATTCGGGCATGTGTTGAATTTCAGACAATTTTGTACTGCAGCCGTAAAGTCAAGTTTGGTTCGACAAGATGGAAGTAATTCAATAAGCTGCTCAATAATACATGTTATTATATTTTTTTTATATTTTTGATAGCTACGATATAAGAGTATAGACCTGACCTGGTTTCGGAAACGTTTTTTTTGTCCAATTCTGACAGTGAAAGTTTCCAGACTGCAAAACAATTTTTCATTGTCTGCCTATACTATTAATATGCAAAGAGCGTCAAGAGGAAAGTGTTGAAAATGTGATTATAATGGGGGTCTGGCTCAGTCCAGACTCTACTTGAATGCAGATTCGCAACACGTTTTATTCATGCTTCTTATTTGCGCATTAGAACAGACTCTGTGACCTTAATGTCTACTGGAGCCTGGCTTCTCTGTGAGGGATAAAGACAAGCATTCAAAAGGTCTTAAGGCCGGTCCACTGCGGGTGTAGATCAAAACAACATCTATGCTACAATGATGTCGACTGACAATTGACTTCTAAGAACGCTTCTTCTCTCAGATCAAGAAAAAGATCTGTGAATGTTTGTCTAAAAAACGTTAGGGTGAAGCTCAGCCACTGCCCAGTCTCGATTAACAAGCAGACTTAAACGTACCATTAGTCTCTCTAGTTATGCACATTAAAAAAATTAATGTGTAATTCTGTCATCTGTGTCCCTGTAAGTGAGCATGTATAAAATGAACAGCTCCAAGTCTGTTGGATCTGCTGAGTCTTTGATTCCTCCTCAGTGAGTACATCACAGCGCAAAGCCTGGGCAGCTGCCTTCCATCCCATGCCTCAGAGTCCAAAAACTGAGCAACACGTCCAGCTTCCAACCCAGCCTCTACCGTTTTAATGGCCTGCATTACAATTAGGCGGGCATTTAGGGGCAGCACGCATGGAAGCGGGGAGAGGTGAAAAAATAAAACACAGTGTGCTTGAAATGTGACAGATGAAAAGGACTGTTAACAGCGCCAGTTGGTCTCTTGCTCCCTCACTCCTGCTCATTAGTAGGTTAGTAACATTCCAGCTTACCAGTGTCTCCGTGTTACATATTACACCAGTGCTGGCTTTCTCCGTGCCGCTGTGGCTGTTCTGTTTAGACAACAGGAAGAGGTACAGGGACACGCCTGCAAGCATTGAAAATGTAATTCCTCCTGTTGCGTATTACGACCGGTGTTCCAAAGCATTTGCCCAAGTTATAATGTGCGTGTCATTTTTTAAGGGAACACATTGAAGGAAATGCTTTTTTGGATGGCAATTGTGAATGATCCCTTAAAAACACATCGGGTTCTGAAACCAACACTTAGAAAAGCAACCATTTGAGAACAAAATAAAACCAGAAACATTTCCCCAAGAAAATAAATACCATCTCAACCAGGTCTTCTCTTCAAATAAACATGGAAACATGGAAAGGAAATTTCGCCCTTTTTCAATGCAATGGTTTTGGATCAAAACACATAAACTGAGAAGCGTGGTTGTCATCAAGTTGTACCATTTTAATCAAACCACAGGTAAAAAGCACCAATGCAGAACTGACTTCACCACAGATATTCTACAGTTGTTGTTTAAAGTTAAACATTCAGGTCACCTGTTCAACCATTAATCGCATATTCAGCTGAATTTTGATGCAGTTCAAGGAATGTGTTTATGTAAAGCCTCAGTCCAGCCACAGTATCTGGATGTTTACTTTTATACAAATGCAATGTTGCTTGCTCTACATGAGCCATTCAGTTGTAGGTGTGCATGGTGTGCTAGTTATGGTGGTTGGGTTGATTGGTCCAATTATTGTCTGATAGAACGGTAACACTATCCATTAGCCTCCCTAAAAATAATCGGGTATATGGACGAGTGCATGGTGGCCTCAATGACTGAGGTGTCCTTATCCAGTCTCTGCAAAACAATCCCAAATAATCAACTTTCAAACACTATGCTAGTCGTTGAATATTTTTTGGATGACACAATGCTTGTTTTGGCAGGCATTGTCAGGAAAACCAAAAATAAAAGCACTCAAAGTACTAAATAACTTGTTATTCTAGTGTTCTAGACATGGAATTGAATTAATCCGGTTGATTCGATAAAAAGATGTATCAAATGTTTCAGCAAAGCCAGAATGTGATGCAATACAAAGCTGTTTTAAATGTTTCAGTAAGCCCAAATGAAACGCAATGAGGGTACAGAGTTTGTAAATAATTAATCTGGATTAATAACGACATGACATGCATTCAATTAAACTTGGCCTATTTAAACAGAATAAAACAGTAGTAGGTAACACTATTCAATACGTTGAGGTGTTGGTAGAGCAAAAGGCTTCATTACATTTTAAAGTGTGAAATGGCTGGGACATCCACACCTGGAAGGCAAAAGGTCTTCAATGTTTTGCATTTGTAAATTAGCTTGTCAGGCTACAGAATTGTGGACAAATTGCTCTGAAACGGTTTTACAACCCTCTCGACAATAATCTGGGTCAATTGTATCTTTATTTTTAGAGGAGTAGAGAAGTCGTCTGCATGTTTAATAGATAAATCATCCAATTGATTATAGAAATGCATATCTCCTCGGAAAATATGTTTGTACTATAACTTTGAATTGTATATGTGTGTGTATCTATCTAGCTATATATATATATATATATATACGTATATATATATATATATAAATAAATGTGTGTGTAATACTTGCATGGTTGACTCGAACGATTGTGAAGCTAAATGCCCTAAATATAAATGTAATGAATTCTCATTGGTTGTGACAGGATAACAGAGTTGACCAATTGGTTTAAAATTTAGTGTGAGCGTTAAATTTGGGACCCATAATGACAGATAAAGGCCCTGGGTGCCGATCAGGGGCCATAAGGAACCAATTCAAAGTAAACAGACAGAGGGCAGAGCATTGCCTTTACTTAGAGTCATCTCCATGCATCAGATCAATTGGAAGTGAGTATATACATTTTAAAGAATTCACGTGAGTGACAGCTTTGAGCCTCTGGGGATTCAAACAAAGACCGCCGCCCCGGTAGCATTAGGAACCTCCCCAGGGATGCACTGTGCATCATGAGCCAGCCAATGCCAGCTTTAGTGGGTTGACATTGGGAACGACAGAGCCTGGAGGTGCAGATTTACCTCCTATCTGCACCATCTGCTACAGCAGGAACCAAGTCACGTCAACAGCTGAACGGTGGAGGCAGCAAGATGGATCTGAACCACAAACAAACAGGAGAGTAAGGAGGTCCACTCCCTCTTCTTTACTTTACCTCGGCAAATCTGATCCATCAAAACCGTCAGTGCAGACTTTAGGGTCGTGTAACAGACGACAACAAATAGCAGTTTGACAAAGCATACCGAGAAAGAAACGGGAGTTTGTGAAGATGAGATCAAGCACATCGGCTAATCCTGAAGAATCTTGATGGAGAAATAAACAATTTCCAACTCTTTTCAACTGCCAGGTGACAATCTGTCAGGGAGGAACCTGCAGGCTTTAACTCAATATGCAAAGCTGATCCGCCCCAGAAAATAACATCTCATTGAGAATAATTACAAAATCGACTTGTTCACTGTTTGCCCATTTTGGGTGCTAGTTAAATTAAAAATGTAATTAATAAGGGAAAAAAAGCACTGGTTTTCACATTGGCCTATCCGCAGCATTGTTCTGTGGATATACAATGTGGATCATCAAAAGGCTTAATTAATCTACCTCAATCTTGAGTAAATATGAATAAGAACCAAGACAGAGTAGCAATAGTGGTGGGGTAGTCCGTCAGCCATTTAGATGTGCAGCTGGCACTTAGGGAAATCCCTGGTATTCGTGGACTAGAGCTAACAACCCCTTCAGCCCAAACCCCCCTCCGCTGAACAACCGCTCTCCTCAGATCCCCTTCACCGACCCAAAACCAATAATCAACCTTGTTGACATCATAGGCTTGATGATGCTTCATTACAAAGTCTTCCTTCGCACGCAGCTAGAAGGGGGGAGATTACCGTGAAACTGTAAAACATCCACCCCGTTAAAACACTGTTTGTGGGGGACTCGGATGCTTAGGGAAATAAAAAAGGTATTGGCTTACACAGGCCCGCAACCGTCCGAAGCTCTGCAGAAGTCCATCGCCCATCACACAGAGAGCTAATGCTAGGTGTCAATGACGTGACATTGACACTGAGTGAGTCTGCCGCTACGGAGCCACCTCCTAGTCGCACTCGCTGCTAGAGCAGGAATTACGCCAGATCAACAACAAACTGCAAGAGCCAGCAATACGGATCAAAGGCAACCGGGGATCAGTTCGTCTTCTCCTGGCCCTGGCCTTCATACTGCCAGAGGTCTGTGTACAGTATCCCTATATTATGCGGTACAATGTATTTATCCAAAGCCATATGGGGCATGACGGGGTGTGCAGTAGCTCAGGAGGTGGAACGGGTCGACAGACAACCAGAAGGTTGTTGGTCATCCAAGGGTTGAATTCTATACAAAAATACTAAATCGGGGGTGGGGGGGGGGGGGGTTTCCAAGACATACAATGAAAGGTGAATAAAGGGGCTTTTTCAAAATCAAAAAAGAATGTACAACAACAAACATTTCATGTCCTTGTGAAATGGGCGGAATGCAT
>JAOPUA010000072.1:2238405-2250404 GCA_027122455.1 Trisopterus luscus
GCATTATGACACATTCATCTACGATTTTTCTAGCTAGGAAAAAACATTTTACATGTTAAAATTAACTGTAGATCCTACAGTATATCCTACTGTATATGTATATCCTCCTGTATAACCATCCTCTTTATCGCTCAATAAAACGTTGAATAAGATTAGAGCATTTAATTCTAGTACTGTTTCGACCGATACCAACGACCCACATTTTTGCAGAGTGCTATCAATGTGAGTGCTATCAATGCATCCCTAAGTGAAAAACCATTCACACCCATTGCACACGTCATTCATTTTAAAAAAACATCCTCCGCTCCCGCAGGCGGTGGACGACGACGCCGAGTCCCCCAACAACGTCATCGAGTACTCCATCATGAAGGCGGACCCCAAGAACATCTTCGACATCGACTGCAACACGGGCGTGATCAAGCTCAAGCCCTACATCAAGTCCATGGAGATCATCCACAACATCACCAAGACGCAGGACTGCAAGTGGTCGCTGCTGGTGGAGGCCCGGGACCGTGGCTCGCCCTCCTTCAGCACCACGGCCGTCCTCAACATCGATATCACCGAGGCGGTAAGACCCGCGCCCCCCCCACCTTCGCCTGCTCCCTGCTCAGAGCATGCTTGCATGCTTGTAGCGCTATCAAGCGCAGCGCATGTCCATCGTTGAACTTTAGGGTCATCGTTTATCAGCCGCTTTCCGATCACTATATCGTGATCCTTACTTCAATCGCTCTTACATTTTATTTCATTGGAGCTTTTCACATGTTGTCCTGCAACATTTCAAGCCGCCATCTTGATATTTCTTCACCATTTATGTAAGAAAACTGGTTGCTTGGTTGTTCTAGAACTTTTGCTTTTGAAGCATCAAGAGGGCGACTTTAACTTGATAGGGGGACTTCCGTTCCTTCACATAACGTCTTCTTCACAATATTCTTTGTATTGTTTCTAGTCTTGGTGTAGTCCTGTGGTGTTTGTTTGTCGTTGCCTTGGTTACATGATGAGGTGACGCCCGGTGCCCCGCCCGGTGTTGTGTCTTCGGTGTCGTGGATTTGGTTGTGCTTTCAGGTCAAGGCTCGCATCGTGTCCTACTTCATGGGGCTCAGCAAGCGGCCGCTGACCGTGTTTGGGATGTGTGTCAGCATCGTGTTCACGCTCATTCTAGTCACCATCTGCATCTCCACCATCATGTACTGTAACGCGGTGAAAAAGTCGCGCATTCACCCCGAGAGTAACTACATTAAAGTGATCCGCCGGGCAAAGTGAAGAGTGGAATGGAAAACAGGCACTTGCATGCTTTGCAAAACTCATGGTTGCATATTAGATTTTTTTATATTGTCTGTAAAACAGTACTAAAGCACACATAGTTATATGATGTCATATATTATAAAAAACATTTTTTTATGTGTATATATTTTAATAATAAAATCATTTTATAATTAGATAGATATTGTTTTGAAATTTTAAAACATAGCTATAAAGATTTATCGGAACAGTAATTATAATTTTTTTTACACATCAATGTCAGTCATCAATGTCAGTCATCGCCGGCTATTTGTCAAACTAACCAAAATACAACCACCTAAATGAAGCATTGGGGTTCAGAACAGAACACAAACGGTTCTCCATATGCATGCAACGCCTTCATCAAAAAGCACTGCGACAGCTGCAACGCAACGGCACTGCCAGACGCATTCCCAGCAACCATGCCCTGTGCTGTAGCGCTAGTGGATTGCTTGGCCTTTGCAGACGCAAAGATGCTCAATTGTGCATGTGTGGAAGCTTTTGTAGTTCACACTAGCAGTGGAAGAAGTACCCCATCGGTTGTCTGGGCATCGTCTGTCAGTGCTTCGCTCACTCATGTCTAAAGCATCGCATCCCACTGGCGAAAGGTCTCTTACAGCTTGCATTCAGACCCTCGGGTGTGATTAAAAGTGTTGTATCTGTGCTCTTTTACAGACTCCTCTCATGGCGGCCTTTTTAAAGAGAAGTAGGGGCAGTCCTATGAAAGTGCTAGGCATGGTCACGGGTGTCATTAGCTTACTGGTAGGAGCGACTGTGTTGTTTTCCACCGCTATGTACTTACGCAACACCAAGTCAAACAGGATCTCACCGGCGCGGCGCATCATCAAGAGGCGCCCGCGCCACCCCGAACCCCCCTGGTCCTTCCGGATGCCCATCTTCAGAGACGCCGGCCCCTCCGGCAAGTTCCTCGCCGACGACCCCGAGGGGGTCGGCGGCGTCCGGGTCGCCGGGGGACCCCGGGCGAAGCCCCAGCCGCCCAACGCGCCTCCGCCACCGCCCATGGCGGCGGCGGCGGCGGGGTCCACGACGAGGACGAGCGAGAGGCCCCGGGTGCTGCCCACCATCTCCGGTGTGCTGGCCTCCAGGAGCTTCAAGAAGCCCAAGTCCAGCTCCAGCCACAACCGGAAGGAGACCATGAGCTCCGCCCTGGTGTCGGAGCTGAAGTTGAGGCTGGAGCAGAAGATCAACGAGAGCAACCAGGGCTACTGCTGACTTCCTGTCACGCCTGCTGGCTGGTCGGTTTCCTGGAGACCGGATGGAGACAGTGGCTCCTTGTAGTTCATGTGCTCTCTCTCCTGTACTCCCAAATGGATAATAACCCAGTGAGCTGCGTGTTAAAATAATGTCAGTGAAACGTAGTGGTCCAGTGCACGTTTAAGTGAGAGGGCGGGCGGATTTGGGAAAGGCGTGGTTGTTTTATTACCCTGAGAAGCCCGCTACACTGCCATCTAGAGGTGGGTGACACCATGTCAACAAGCGTTCAGAAGCACTTCTTACCCTGGAAGAGGATTATTAAGAGTTACTGTCTGTACTGTCTGTACTGAACTGTACATAGGCCCCAAAATTATTTCCTGAGAAGCGTATACAATTGTCGAATCCATGGACTGTTTGTAGGAAGAGAACCAAAAATGATTAATAATATTTAATGTATGCTATTGCTTGCTGGAGGAAGACGCAGAGAGGTTAGAATAGTTATGGCTATTCAAATTAATTGCTAAACGAACTGCGTACTATTTTCTTTGCAGTGGCTGCTTGAGATGTAGGATTCATTATTTGTTCATTGTGTGTATATGACTATGATTATGTGCCAGTGTGGGCATTCAATGTAAAACATTTGTGGTATCATAACAATATGCTTTTCTACTAAAGGTTATAAATGATGTTTTTTATTGATTATCCTGTTATTATATTTGTTTAGTTTGGAGGGCAAACGGGGCATTGCAGAACCATTATATTAGTGTACTCAAACCTGTTAGCGTCCTGCAGAACCAATAGCCAATTTAGCAGTAGATATCATTGAGCACTAATGAAACTGTACAGCTTGAATTAAGCCCACCTTAACGACATGTATACTTATCTTCTAAACCCAACTTCACTGGTGAAGACCTGGAGTTAAAATTTCTCAGAATTTCATGAAGCATCACATTTCATGGCTAGCATCACACAGCTAACAGCTAACCGTCTTTGTTCTGTCCAATGCCTTTAAACCCTGAAGGCAAAACTATTGTTACACATACCTCTGTTCATATATTAACCTGTATATAATATATTACACCTGCCTGTCCCCTTTTATGTGACCTGTCGTTTGTAATGTCTTTGTACCGTCCTGATTTTGAATAAATATCTGAAACATGCAGGCCTTGTCCCTTCGGTCCCCTCCAGATTATTAGTGGACATAATGTCTGACAAATGTAACGATTTTTTTCCTTTTGGTTTATTTGTTAGTGTTTTATTTGATTCATATTTTGATCACCAACCGTAAAAGCTTGATGGTACATAGAACAAACTAATTAAGCTGTAAAATCATACGCTTTTAGTTTAACAGCAGGTGTTGAACAACCTTATCACCCATTTCACGACTTACAACCATATTCAAATTCAGAGTGTAGGCTATTATATTATATCTTATCGTTGTACACGAGTAAAAATTTTAGCCTTGGTTCCTCAACATAGCAGTAACAATACAAAAAATCCATACAAATAAATCATTTGATTTTTAGAAGTATTTTCTTTAGTATACAGTTAACCTGTATACCTCGCCATCAGATAAAACGTGATGTATTGATAGCTCTTTCTCTCTCTCAAAGTCAGATCTCTTTCCCTCTCTCCCTCCCTGTCCCCACTTCCGCTCTCTCTCTGTCCTTCCATCTCTAGCCTCCCTCTCTTTCTATCTCTGCTTTATGGGCTTGACAAGACAGACAGAAAGCGCTTTAATCTCCTTAGCAGAGTATGTATTAACGCTGGGCAAACATTGCTTATGTAACAAATCCCCTGAATGATTGTGCTAAAAACGAATTCTCAACCTTTATCTTTGCCCTCCTGTTAATCCACCTCATTCTGTTCCCAGCGCGAGATATCAAAACTACAGCGACGCCAAATTAAAAGTCCTCCAAATTCATTAGCACAAAAATTAATCAACTTTTTTCAACAATTTCACTAGGATTAGAGGTTTTAATTTCAAAGTGGTTTCTGTAAAACATTGTAAACAAAGGCATGCACGGTAGTTATTCCAGCGTACTTATATATTAACAACATTTATCAAAACGTTAAAGACACATTACACAGTAAGTACTCATGCTTAGCCCTAAACACACAGTCAGCTAATTGACAACATGTGAATCCACAGGCTCTCCTCAACAATAAGGAAAAAGGCAATTGGTCATCTCCATATCAGAAACCTCTGAGATACGCTTAAACCGGCAGAGATCCACTTTGGGAAGTTGAATTAATCTCACTCGATGTTGTCGTTTTAGTGGTCATGTCAAAGCTAATGCAGCTGAGCCTGTTCCCTCCCTTAGCCCTGTCCTCCGCCGAGTAGGGGCACAGCCCTTCGTTGCTGGCGCCCTGTAGGCTGTCAAAGGTGCCCTGTCTCGCCCTCAGCTCCTCCCCCCTCATCTTCCACGGGTTTTTGCAGCACGCCGGGCAGCCGAACCGTGCCTCGGTGGTGCACGCGTACATGCCGGCGGGGACGGCCAGCACCATGGCGCACACGATCACCACGATGTGGATCAGCCTCTCGCGCTGCTCCATGGCGCTCGCGTCGTTGCCCGTCACGAACGCCACGCACTGGCCTCCCCGCCGGGGTCCCGGCCGGTCCCTCCACGTCACGCACGCCTCGTACCGGGTGAGGGGCTGCAGTCCCTGGACGGAGTAGCTGTTGACGCCCGGCCCGATGCGGATGATCTCCTTTCGGGCCGCGTCGTGTTTCCCGAAGTGGACCGTGAACCAGGTGTCCGAGGGGGGCCGCTGGGTCGCCGCGTGCCACTCCAGGGTGACCCCGTACAAGGTCTGCTTGGCGATGCGCACGTCGATGGAGACGTCCTCGTCGTCGAGCGGCAGCGCGGAGGCCGGAGGCGGGGCGGGGCCGGAGGCGGAGGCGTTGCGGGCCGGGTCGTCCACCGAGAAGGTCGCTGAGGAGTTTCCGAGGAAGTTGGTGGCCATGCAGGTGTATAGCCCGCGGTCGGCGAGGTGAAGAGAGGGGATCAGGAGCTTGGAGCTGAGCCTCTCCTCGTCCTCGTGCGTTTCCGTGACTGTGAAGATGCAACAGTCGGTTGTCAGGGCAAGCAAAGCAAGCCTCAACACGGCCCGCTGCGCTTAAAGGTGTAGGTCAACAACCCCCGGAAAATGTCCCCTCGCTCTCTACTCCATTCCCCCACCTTTCTCTGCCACTCACTCACTAATGGACGGAAGACTACAACATTTACAAACAAATTACACTCAAATACTTTCTCAATAATCTTACCTACTGCACCTTTTAATTTATTCCACCTTTATTGCACGTGATATATTTTGGATGGGACCACAACTTGAACCTTGTTGTGCGGACCTGCCTAAATATAGCAGGTCAAATGGGATACCATTGGAGACCTCTAAATCGCTTCATTGGCCAGATGTTGCCTGCAAGTTTTAAGATATGATATCAGTTAAGCCGCGGATCGGATGTTGAATGGACGATAAAAAAAATATGATAGAAAAAGTAATCTTACCAGAAAATCCTCTTATAATCTTCATACTGTACGTCCACTGAATGGTTGGCTCGGGTCGGGCCTTGGCCAAGCACGTGAGCGTGGCGCTCGCTCCGAGGGCGACGCCGACGTTCGCCTCCAGGGCAGAGGTCACGGGCTTCACGCACGTTTTTATGTTGACCTCGTGGAAGAATTTCCCGACTTTGGCGTGTGGGCCCGCACACTTCAGGTACGAGTTCATGAGGATGAGGGGAGGGCTCACGGCGCGGATGAACTCCACGAAGCCTTTAAGGCGACAGTCGCACTGCCACGGGTTGTCGTGCAGCGCCAACACGACATTGGAGACGAAGCCCTCTTTGCCCCACGCCTTCTCTGTCGTGATGTACAGTGGCCAGTTGAGAAAAACGTCTTTTGATATGATCTTAAGCCGGTTGAAGGACAAATCTAAGTAAGTCAGGCCGGGTAGGTGTCTCAGAGCGTGTTCCGGGAGCACATCCAGCCGGTTGTGTTTCAGGTCTAAGATCTTCAGCTTTGGCGCGTCGAGGAACGCCGTCCACGGCATCGAGCTCAGCTTGTTTCCCTGGAGCCTCAACTCGGTGAGGTTCCCGAGGCCCTGGAGGCTCTGTGCGTTCATGAGGGCGATGTCGTTGAAGTTGAGCCACAGATAAACCAGGTTACCCACTTTAGAGAACGACGCACGCGGCAGCTCGGTCAAATGCGAATTCTCTATTCTGATCTTTGACAAGTCGGTCGGAACGTTATCTGGAATGCTGCCCATGGAGGTTTCCATGCAAAGTAGAGATCTGGAACAAACCGAAATCAGAAATAAGGGATGCACTCAAATAAGTTTAATCATATGTTTATTCACGTCTTCAGAAGTATGCAGGTTTAAGAATAAACATCAAGCTCGCTCACCTGCCGGTGCTGTCATCTGTGCAGGAGCAACCGACCAGACACGTGGTCGATCCAGGTGTTATGAAGTAGACCCCCAACAGGGCCAACACGATAGATAACACGACACCAGACGTGGCCATGTTTCTGGAGATGCATGTGAACAGGGCCTGGATGAGCGGTTCAGTGGCCAGAGGGTGGCTGTAAAGAAAGCCTATTACCTTAATCTTCCTTGACGCAAAATCTTTGACTGACATGTGAGACATAGCGAAAGTTTATTTTTAGCCATGAGTCAAATTATCCCTTGTCTCGATTTGTTGCAAACAAGTCATTCTAATGAAACATTTTAGTTTATTTTGTTTTGTTTATAATTAGTATTAGAACCAACATCTAAAAGCCTTATGCATTTTAATTCATGTTAATAGTGTACTTTTAATTCATTGGGCTGAGATTACGACTCAGACTGACAGTCAGTGCCAAAGCAAGAGATAAAATAGCTTTTCTTGTTCCAGACACAAACAGAGCCTTGGGGTTTAAGGATATAAGAATAGACAGAATAATGCTGCCATCAGATCTTCATGTAACCTGGGGAGTTTGTCATACTCAACAATATGCTATGACATAATAAACGACTATATGCATTTAAATGTAAGGTATATATTTTTGCATTGTAAACTATTGGGTAATTTGAATAGGTCGACATAACCGAATAGTAAAAAAATTAAATAAACTAATGTTGAGTAAATCAATTCAAGTGAACATAGTGAATAATATGATACGGTTTCAGTGGGTGGTATACATATATAAAAGGATATTTTAATATTTAGATATTCTCTATTTGATTAATATGATAAAACAACACATTTAGTTTCAGGTTAATTTAGTTTCAGAATAATTTCCTGTCAGACATTTTCATACAAAATGATTTATTTTTCAGACAGACATTCTCAAACAGTTGTTTACATCTCAAATGATGAAAACATCGGAACATATTCAGCAATTCAGGATCAAAGTCTAAAATAAACCCGACACATTAACATATATTTACAAATGGGCCTATACACTGACTCAAATGCTGCCTCATTATGTCCCCAAAACACAATATTTAACACATTGTACACAAGGAACACCGATAAAGTATTCCGCGGGCCGTACTGCTTTTCAATGTGCATTAAAAATAAATAATGTCATCAGTGGCCCATATAATCACGCAAGGCTGCAAAATATAAAGTCACATTATCCACCCAGTTCTGGCAGTGTTATCCAAAGCTTTTAAGAATGGCAAATAGGGTTCTCTCTCTGTTTTAAAGAATTTGTCCATTGTCTCTGAGCCCCATCATGTGCATTTCAACGAATCCCAGGCCAAAGTGCGCCCTTTCACGATTTGAGTCGCACGTGTGTCCTCAGCAGAAGTACTCGTTGGGCGGTCCCTCAGTCCGGACCGTGGCCTCCGAGTCCACGCTGGACCTCGCCGACAGCAGCCTGTTGGACTCGTCCGGGTTCAGCCGGGTCAGGTACTCCCCTTCCATCCCCTTGGCCTTGTTGCCCGGCGCCAGTGTCTCAAACGTCACGTACGAGTCCTGCATCTCCTTGGACTGCCTCCCCAGAAGCTTCTGGCAGCGCTTCTTCAGCGCACCGCAGCACACGATGAGCGTCAGGGGCACGGCGATCACGCACGCCACCGTGATCACCACCACGTTGATGAGCTTCTGGGTGCCGCTGGCGCTGGCCGCCTCGTCCGTGGAGAAGATCACGCACTGCTCCTTCTTGGGGATCAGCCCCTTGACACAGACGCAGGCGATGTACTTGGTCTTGGGCACCAGGCCGTCGATGGTGATGCGGTTCTTGCCCGCGCCCACGTTGATCCGTCTCATGTCGCGCTCGCCGAACACGGCGTACAGGACGCTGAACTCGGTGGTGTTGACCGCCATCGGGGCGCGCCAGTTCAGGGAGACGGTGTGGTCCGTGTCGCCGATCACCTTGACCGACCGCACGATCCGCTTCTCGGGAACCTGCTGCAGGGACGAGGCGTTGGCCGTCATGTTGACCAGCACGTCCTTCTCCAGCTCTCCAGTCGCGCCGGGCGGACTGGCCAGGCTTTTTTCTGCCCCCGCTTCGGGCGCAGAAACGCTGTAGCTCTCGACCTTGTATTTTCCGGTGGCCCCTTTGAGCGGTTTGATGATCGGCTGAGCCCCCGCGGCGGTCGGCGGCGGCACGTATCGGGCCACGAGTTTCTCCTGGTACGCCGCCTTCCCGATGCCACTGCCGCTGGTCTTCTTTTCTCTGGCCTTCTTGGCAGCGCCGTCGTTCTCCTCCGACCTCAAGGAGTCCGTGATGACCAGGGAGATGAGGGCGTCCGCAGTGCCCACAAAGTTGGTGGCCTTGCAGATGTAACGGCCGGAGTCGTGGAAGGAGACCGCAGGCACACTCAAGATGGACCAGATGATTCCCTCCTTGGAGATCTCCTCTTGAACTGTTAAATAGGGTTAGGGTTACATTATAGTCCAGATGAAGGAGCATGGCCTCGTCAGAAAGTGAAACTGAGGTTGTATTTCCTCATGCATCTTAATCACCTCGCAACCATCAACCAATAGACAATGCCAACTCAAACGTAGCTCAGCATCAGAACTCACCGGTGCCGTTCATCTTCTTGCCGTCCACCCGAGACCAGGTCAGCTCCGGGATGGGGACTCCTACCGTCCCGCACCGGAGCAGGACGTTGTTCCCCAGCGAGCTGCGGACCCGGGCCACGGCCGTGTGGACCCGGGGCCCCTGGCACCGCTGCAGCTGGGCCTCCGTGAAGAGGACCCCCGAGAGCCCCTCGGGGCCGGCGCACTTCAGCTGGGGGTCAATGAGGGCCACGGAGGACGACGGGGACTTCTGGAACTGGATCAGGTCGTACAGCCGGCAGTCGCACAGCCACGGGTTGTCATGGAGACCTGCACAGCGTAAACGTGCGTTATACTGTGAAACACCTTGAATCCTGAAACCCAAGAATAACGATCTATCCGTCTAACCATCGGACCATTCCTCCATCCTGGGAATGAATCCTTCCCTCAATCCAACCATCTATCTATTCATACATCCCTCCATCCAACCATTAATATGTTCATTCATCCCTCCATCCATTTGTTCATTCATCCATCCATCCAGTTATCTATTTATATGTCTGACTATCCATCTCTCCATCCAGCCATATATCTATCTATCTATATCTGCATATCTCTTTCTTTCTATGTATGTATTTGATCGGATAAGCTTTATGCAGTATAAGTATTTGTCAGTAGTGGGACACATTGGAGCAACTAATCTCTTTAAATGCACCTTTAAACGCCACAGTAGACAAGAAACTGTAATACGTTACATAACCCGCCACCTCTGGCCATGCAAGCCGGCTTAACAAAAACAAATACCTTCCACTATATGTAACAGATTGATCCTCACCGAGAATACGTTTAGAGGCATCTGTCTCCTGGGCTGGTTTCACACTCAGCCACAGCTCCAGGATCTCCGCCGGGACTGTCGTGAGGGCGTTGCTCGATAGGTCAAGATAGCTGATGTTCTTGATGTACATGGTGGCTTCAGCAGGAATGGAGGACATCTTGTTGTTGTGCAGGTCAAGAAGCCTCAGGTTCGGCATATACATCAGAGATTTCCAGGGGAAATAGTCGATGGCGTTGCCATCCAGCCGCAGCTCGTCCAAACTCTTTAGACCTCGGAAGCTGTCCACGCTCAGAGAACTGATGGCGTTAAAGGACATCCACAGAAACTCCAAGTTGCTGAGGTAGTGGAAGTTTTCACTCGATATCCTAGTGATGGCGGTCTTCTCGATGCGTAGTTTTGATGTGTCTTTGGGGAAATTTGGGGGGACGGCGGTGATTTCTGCATCATTGCAAAGCACACTCCTTGGAGACAGAATTAAATATGCATGTGTGTTCACCAAGAAAACAAACGTTATTGTGATGCATTGAAGACATTTCCCTTGGAAATGTGAATAGAAGAATGGGAAAAAAGCATTTGAAGGCTGTTTTCCATTCAAACAATTCACCAAATAGCACCTAAAGAAGTACACCTAAAGAAGATTAAAAACCAATTTGGCTGTTAATCCGCTATGAAAGAAGGCAGAACGTGAGATTTTCAAGAGGACTTAATACATACACTCTCAAATGAAAGCATGCCAAATAGACATCTTGCTTTTATTGTTGGCATCTTACCTTGCTTTTGATCCGTCGCTCAACTTGTGGAAAAAACAACTACACTGTGGTGGACACGAAGTGCACAGCAGTGGGAGGCAAACCACCGCCAGATACAACCCCACCGTGCAGGCTCGATTCATCTTCCCCTGCTGTCCTACTGTGTGCTACTCCACTAAACTACCGATATGACCGATAATAACCGATATTAACCGGTATTAACCAAGGGCCTGCTGCATGGCGGTGGCGTGTCCGCTCAGAGCGCCGTGGTGCTCTGAGTGTCCTGCAGCCTGAGATAAAAAGGATAGGCAGGGATTAGCCAACGGACTAGGGTTATTTTCATTTACACGATTATTGCTTCTTGGAAGCTGATAGGCCGCCAGTTTCACTGAGTTTTTCACTGGAGTTTAAATGGAGGAGTGCATTGGGGTATAATTATTGGCATAATAGGTGAACTACAAGATCAAATGTTTTTTTAACGTAACCTATATAAAGTGGGCAACAATTGCGCAATTGCGTTTTTTTATTCATTACAATTAAGTGTATTTCCTCTCACTTCACTTTGCAATCACGTATGCACGCATGCTGTACGTTTTTAATATAGCTTTAAATCAGCCATAGTTAAGCAGAACATTTACGAAATCTACACCTAAAAACCGTAGGCCAATACAAAAGCGGTGTGTATGAGGTAACTATTCTTAAATACAATAAAAGCCACTAGATGGCAGTGGAAGTAACCATGTAGCCTAACAGGTCTGCCTACCGACGTAAATCAACTGCCCTATTTCCCATTGACAGAAAAGACGAGAACATTTCAGGTTTGATTTTGAGGACCTGGGTGTGCATTGAACCACAGGGGTGAATGAATCCCAGAGCGTTTGACTGACCCACGTTGGGCCAGTGAGACACGGAGACCTGAGACGGCTCACAC
>JAOPUA010000072.1:3372459-3382562 GCA_027122455.1 Trisopterus luscus
CCTGACTCGGATGGAGAAATCATATGGGCATCAACAAGTACAACTAAACACACAATAAGAAGGTGTGAGGTTAGTAGGTTAGATATAGATATATATAGCAGATATATACTTTATATAGGTATATATATATCGGCTATATCCATATATCCGCTCCTGCTCCTCCTCCTCCTCCTGCTCCTCCTGCTCACTCCTCCTCCTCCTGCTCCGTCTCCAGATGATCGTGCTCCAGTCGCTCCACAAGTACCAGCCCCGGCTCCACGTGGTGGAGGTGAAGGAGGATGGCTCGGAGGACCCCTTCCTGAGCACCAAGACCCAGACCTTTGTCTTCCCTGAGAGCCAGTTTATCGCCGTCACGGCCTATCAGAATGCAGACGTGAGTCCCCCCCCGAGACTCTCCGGGCCTGCTCACGGTAGCCTCTGGGTCCTCACACACACAGATGCATAATAGATGTGTGTGGGGACGTCTAAATGCAGCCGTGAGGACAGTGGGTGTACAGCGTGCTGACGGAGGTCATGTTACCTCACTTGACTCTTAGCGCCGGCCGGATGAAACGTAGCGTAGCTCCACCACCTGTTGAAATATATTGTGTCACACACACACACACACACACACACACACACACCTACGCACACACACGCCACCATTTAGATCTCCCCCCGAGAACAGAAGGTTGAGATGGCATAATTAGTATCAGCCATATTATTTATATATATATATATATATAAATACTTCTCTCACTTCTCGGTCTCTCTCTATATATATATATGTATATAAATACATACATATATGTTATATATATTGTATGTTGTTGTTATACATATATTGCATATATATATATTTACATATCAATATTATTTATAATCAGTTTATTTCTTTATATATAGGACTATATATATATATATTTCTTTATATATTTACATATAGTGTATATAACCCTCTCACTTTTATAAACAGTGTAAAATATACTGTATTTTTTTTTCTTTATAATTTATGTAAATATGTATGTCAATATTTATATTTAATTTAATATTAATATTCATATCTTTATTTCCCTCTCTCTCCCCTCCCCAGATCACCCAGCTGAAGATAGACAACAACCCGTTCGCCAAAGGATTCCGTGACAACTACGATACGTGAGTACAGCAGAATAAACCCTGGAGATTGCTTTGTGGTCTGCTCACAGCGATGAGCTCACCCTGCAGCTATATCCACACCAAGTCAGTCCCACCACCCCCCACCCCCCCGGCCTCGCCTGCCTGCCTTACCGACAGCAGCAGCTGTATTAATAACAAGCTGCTCGTTTCTGCATCTCTGTGCTCGGCTCCTCAAGGCGAGGGACTACTGGATGCTCGCAACATCGAGGTCTGAGGTTGGCAACAGGAAATAACACCTTCTTCTTCCTCTTCCTCTTCTCACACGCTCTGCACCCACCTCCTCCTCCTCCCCTCTCTTCCTCTCCCCTCCTCCCCCCCTCTCTCCTCCCCGTCCAGGCCCTATGCCCCCCTGGACAGCGACCGCCTCACCCCCTCCCCCCTTGGCGAGAGCCAGCAGCTGCTGCCCGGGACCTGCTACCCCCAGGCCTACCTCTCGGACCAGTACATGAGCCCCCTGCCCCAGGCCCGCCTCTATGGCCGCGAGACCCTGGGCATGGGCCAGCAGCCAAAGGACCCCTCCCCTGGCCCGGGCCCCCACGGGCGCACCTGGTACCTGACCCCCCAGCAGAACATGGCGCCAGGCCGGCTGGACTTCTCCTCCTCCTACGAGACGGACTTCACCGGCAACGGCTTCTACAAGTCCTTCCCCCTGCAGACGCCGGCCCCCCACCATCACCACCCGGCGCTGAGCTACTACCCCGACCACGCCTTCGCCTCCCCGGGTGTGGCCGTCTCCGGGGGCTCCCCGGGGGGTTGGTCCGCCGGCCGGCCCTCCCCGCAGTACCTCAGCCCCCACAGTAAGCCCACCCCCAGCCTGGGCTGGTTCCGGCCCGTGTCCTCCTCCTCCTCCTCCGCCTCCTCTAACTCTTCCTCCTCCACGTCGCCCGGCGGCTCACGGCTGCCCCCCTCGGGCTCCGCCCTCCTGGAGCCCCTCCCCCGGGGGCCCGGCCCACAGGAGAAGGCCAAGGAGGGGGGCGTGGGGCTGCCAGGCGAGGACCCCTGGCTGGAGCCCCACTCGGTGAAGTCGGTGGACTCGGCCGACTCTGGGCTGTTTGAGGGGGGCGGGGCCGAGAGCAAGAAGAGGCGGGTCTCGCCGTACGCGTCCAGCACAGAGAACTCGCCGCCCATGCGCGGCGGCGGCAGCGGCGGGGAGGTCTGCGAGAAGGACGGCGGCGGGGACGCCGGGTACTTCGGCTTCTACTCCCAATGAGCGGCCGGGACAGCATCACGACGCCAACGTCAGTCCCGGGATGCCGACGTCAGCCCCGGGACACGCGCAGGGCCGACCCCGGAGAGACACACACTGGAAGCTCTGAGTCACACACACTGAATCAACCCCCGTGACACGCGGGCTGTCAACTTCAAGACAAAAAGATTCCCCTCCGAGACACACACGTTCAGACACACAACTCTGAGCCAAACACGGTCAACTCCCAGGACGCCGCGGGCGCTTTCAACCCAAAGGCAAACAGAGTCGACTGCAAGACACATCGTCGCCTCCGAGACAATCAGTGTCCCCTCCGACATATCAGCGGTCACCTCCGTGACAATCAGAGTCCCCTCCGAGACAATCAGAGTTCCCTCCGAGACACAAACAGTCCCCCGGAGACAGACACAGTCCACTCTGAGACAAACAGAGTCATCCCCGAGACAAAAACAGTCCCCCCCCCCCACACAGTCAGCTCCGAGACACATCGTCACCTCCGAAACAAAAACAGTCAGCTCCGAGACATAAGTGGTCCCCTCCAAGACAAAAACAGTCAGCTCCGAGGCAAACACAGTCACCTCCGAGACACAGATGCCCTTAAGTCCCTCCCACCTCCTCTTCAGTTAATTAACGCAGAGTTCACGCTGTACGTGTCTGTTCTCCGATCTCATTGACTTTGCATGGGGAACTCTCAAAATGCATTGTGGGTCAATCTGTTCCTTCGGCTCCGTTGCCTGCGTCAAAAAGTTGAGAAACGTTCAACTTTTCAGGCAGCGACGGATCCGTCGGCCAATCAGATTACGACCACCGTGCGTCAGACACGCCCTCCGTCGTCCATCAAACGGACGTGTACAGTGTGAACGCGGTGTAAGACAAACACAGTCAGCTCCGAGACAATCACAGTCCCCTCTGAGACGCAGGTGCCCCTCAAGTCCCTCCCACCTCCTCTTCAGGTAATTAAGTCGTTCATCTTCCGCTAGGGTGAGCCACGTTCCAAATCTCTCCTCGTGTTCAGTGAGGTCGCGTCAAAGAGCCGTTTATCCGACGACAGAATGTTCAAAGTGTGCCGATGGAAATCGGCCGCTCGACTGATTCTAAAGCGCGGGACTTCATGCGAGCTGACACTCCCGAGCGGTGAGGGTCCGAGGAGGTTAGCGTCAGGGCTGATGGTGAACCTGCCAGCCACCCTCCGGCACCGCCAACACCTGACAGACATGCAGGAGAAACATCTGCACACCTGCTAGGTGACGGGCCCCTGCAGGGATGTTTATATGTATCACTGTCTCTGCAGCTCTCCCTGTCTCTCTCTCTCACTCTCTCCCTGTCCCTCTCTCTCTCTCCTCCTTTTCTCTTCGGTTATCTCTGTCTCCTCACTGACCAAGCTCAATAGTACAACCGGATTTAGGGACAATAAAGTCCTAAAGGAGCACAAGCTTCCTCATTCAAAGACAGGTCATTCTTAATAGAAGCAACATAAAGAGTTAGACTCTTCTTTACCCCAAAGGCAGAGTACAGGGAGGTTATAACTTAGCCCCCTACTTGATAGAATAGACTCATGCTTCGTGGCCGTAGCACCTCAAAGAATCACCGGTAGGTTGTTCACAGTGACAGTGGGGACGAAAACAAAATCTTTGTTAGTGGTTCTGTTCAGCCTTGTCCTCAGCCTCCCCTCAAGCCTCCTTAGCCTCGTCTCAGGCCTCCTCAGCCTCGTCTCAGGCCTCCTCAGCCTCGTCTCAGGCCTCCTCAGCTCCGTCTAGCCCTTGTCTAGCACTCACCCTGCATCGGCGTCAATTTGAGCCCAGGCCTGTCTGGAGAGGCGGGACCAGGTGTGAACAGGGAGTCACGTAGCATGGTTTAGTGTGGGAAGTTAGACACACAACCAGGCCTGACGCGCCGTCACACCAGCCACAAGAAACCTAAGGGGATCAGACACAGTTTCAGGGCTCGCTCACGTAGCGTGGTGGTTTTGACAGAATGTCTTCTGTTGCTCCCAGCGGCCACGAAGAGGAGGGGGGGGGGGGGGTGCACAGCCAGACACAATCAGGCGCTTCACACCTCCTCCACCCCTGCACCTCTCCCACCCCTGCACCTCTGCCACCCCTCCGCCTCTCCACCCCTCCACCCCTTCCTCGGCTCGGAGGATCGAGGTGCCACCGATGGCCTCCGTTCGTACACCACTCAGCGAGAGATGCAGTTCAGTTTGGCTGTCACCGTTTTTTTGGATCCCAGCTTCCCGTGACCCTAAAGGACGGAGCAGGATGAGGGTCTCACACCAGACTGGCGTTTACACTGAGGCAGTCTTTGACCGCTGCACAATGACCAAGGCTTTGTCAAATAATATACATTCACCAGAATCAGTGATCAGGAGCTAACTGTTGTCTACACACACACACATGTGCATGCATGCACGTGCACACACCCCCCCCCCCCCACACACACAATCAGAGAGCAGCCAATCATAACAGAAATATGCATTGAATGCTTAAGCAGCCAATATTGATGCCAAGATCTCCTTTGTAAATTGTACAAGTGTAAACATGAAGAAAATGTGAAATGCCAGCAAATAATCGCTTGATCGTATTTGCCTTATGAAGATTTTGTGGAGGATGATGATGATGATGATGATGATAACAATGATGATAACAATGATGATGATGACGGCGCACATAAGACATTTAGTGTTTCCCCACTTCGTGTGCAGCATTAGATGCACCATGTGACAGAGGAGAGGTTCAGTGATTGGTCAGCTGACCCTCCTGAGCTGCTGGACTCTGAGGACCGGGTCGACCCGTGGTGCTGAGCGGACTCAGGTCACATGACCCTCGGTGCTGAGTGGACTCAGGTCACATGACCCTCGGTGCTGAGCGGACTCAGGTCACATGACCCGCGGCGGTGCTGAGCACGCTCAGTTCACCTGCCCAGACCACCTGACCTGAAGGGTTCTCCTGGCCTGCACTTAACAGGACTGTCGCAATACACTGACGTTAGAACGTTTAATTGAACGTCTTCAAAGTGGAAACAACCGCCCAGCAGCATTTAGGGGAGGTGTTCAATGTTCTTAGTTACTGTGAAATGATGTACAGAAGAAGGCAATATTACAGATACGTGGCTCAATCAAGTGTCAAACTATGGGTATGTCTAATGCAGGACTTGAGGAAATTTTTATTTTTATTTTTTAAATCTGCAAAGACAACCCAAAATGGTTATTAATATATGATTAGTTAAAATGTACAGTAGGCAATTCTTGTCAATGTTATTTTAAGTGCAATTAAGAGAAATGGCATTTGGTATATATTTCAGGAGGGCGTTACAAAATCCTTTGATAACTAACCGCTTCCTGAAAGTGTAAATGTTTTGTATTAATGTTGTGTTACATGGTTTGTCATGAAGTAGACCGTCAGTGAACCGGACTCAGAGCTCACGTCCAGTACAGTAGAATGCCTTTAGACGCCTCAGGACCGCCCCCTGGTGGAAATCAATGCTATTACAATCAGCGGTGCGATCAATTAAATTCTCGCCTGACAATCGCCATTACAAAACAAATTCCCTATTATGTATCCCGATCCTTCATAACTGTAACTAATAACATAACTGTTTCTCTTATGTTTTCCAGATTTTTGTCATGGAAAATATTGCGAAAAATATACAAACAGTATTTTCTTACATCCCGTAGGCCTGTCTGTTTGGTCAAGAGGGATTGGAATCAGGGTCATGATTGTGGGATCAGGGTCATGATTGTGGAACAATCGTTTTTTCTATTTATCTGAGATCCTGGTCTTGGATATTTTATTTGCGAGTTTATAATTCTCACAAAAGACGAATTTTGGCAACAAATAAAATAGCACATGTGTCCAAATTAAAAGATGTTTGAAAGGGAAATCATTTATTTATTAAAAGTGTCAGACTTGTGTATTGTACTGTTGTTTTTTAATAATGAATTAAACTAATTGTAAACCTCAAACTGGTCTAACGGTTTTTCTTATGTTTATTTAAGTGAAATTTAGCATTTGAAGGATTATCATTTGAAGGATATTTTATCACCAAAAAGACTGGTTTATATAAATGGCCATGGCTTCTAAAATCGTATCGGTTTTATAATTTAATTATAATTTATTAGTGCATCACTTTCAGGCACCAATTCATCAAAAATTAAATCGATCGTTTTCAATGAAATTGAACCAATGTCCATCCAGTTCTATCAGTGTATGGAAGTATTTATTTTATCATGGGTTCACATGCCTGCGTTATGCGTCTGGCGCAGTCACAATGCATTCAACTGCAATTGAAAATCATTAAAACACACTTTGCTATGTTTTGCACGGATCTCCTTCCAACCAGTTGGATAAAACATTGACTGCTCTGATAAATAAAAACACAAAGAAAGTACTAATGTAGAAGGAGCTTCTCCCCGGCACCAGAACGCGCCCCGCTCCGGGACATCGCCTCGTTTCAGCAGTATGTGTGGTATATATATATATATATATATATACACAAGTAAAGTCATTCAACACCTCATACAATACAGTCTAACTGGGATTTGTCAGGATGTGTCCTAAATATTTGGCCTGTTGAGCCCTTTGAGACTGTAATGGTGATTAAGGGCTATACAAATAAAATTGAATTGAATTTGAAACGTGTGGTTGGAGGGGGTGTTAGTGTGCACAGTAGATTTACTTCTTACATGACTATAAAACACGCCTTTATTTCCAAATCTGGTTAAACAATGCCCCCCGTGCAGCGTAGGCAGGAGGATAAATATAGCTATATACATTAACTTTTTTTGGGAGTTTGTTTGGGGTTTTTGCAAATTTGTTTTTTTATCATAAATTAAAGTAGAGAACCTGTTTAAAAGAGAACTGGGCGGGGCCTGGTCGTTTTTCTCTTGGCATGTGATGCTAATCTGCTCACCTTCTAATTGGCTCAATCAATCAACTAAGGGGCTCAAAGGGTACGCCCATGAGCCAGTCATGGGGGTATTTAAAGGGGAGGTATTTAAAGGTTAGTTCCGCCTACGGGTTTAAAAAAAAATGTGATCTGAGCAAACGTAACAGTCGTAAATGCTTTAGGAAGACGAACACGCCTGTTCCATAGGAGCAGGTGTGAGGGGGCGTGGCCACACACGGACACAACCCACGTCCCGCTCACTGGAGCCGGGGGCCCCAGCCAATAGAAAGCTACCGTTCTGGTGAGGGGGATTTCAACAGGAAGAAATCTTCCCGTTGAAAAGAATAAGAATATTTTACAGAGAATTCCAAGTTTTGAACAACTTGAGTTGTTTTTAGTCAGACGTAAATGTTCACAGGCACTTCCGACTGAAAGAGTGATGTTGGGGATTACTGAGGCTTTAAGAGACCAGACCAGCAGCACCTGTGGATTGGTTTGCCTGTAAGAGGGCGCCCTCTACAGGTCGACCGCTGCTATTGCAGGGACCACCTGTTCTTGGCTGTGGGTTTATTAATTGGTTACCTGCCGATGAACTTGGTAAACATTTCTATTGAAACAGTGTAGGGGCTGTTTGGGGGGGGGCGGGGCCACGCCCACAATGACAACAAATTAATCTGAGAGCATTTCTGAAAGGCGGGGTCAGAGGGGTTGGACGTGTTCAGAGAAGGTAAAGATCCCAGCATGCTCTCTGCTCCGCTGGGTTCCCAGGCAGCTCGTATCCTCGAAGGATCTTCATCTCTCCCTCCTCCTCCTCATGGTAGGCGGGGGGGTCACCACAGAGACATCCTCTCTATGTTGGCGAAGCCCGGCTTCTCACGGATCTTCCAGTAGCTTCCGTTGGTGAGCCACACCTCCCGGCCAGCGGCGTCACGGCCCTGCCTGGAACACAACACACAACGACACGCCGGTCGGCACCCCGCCGTCTCCTCAGTAACACAACACAACACCACAACACGCCGTCAGGCACTCAGCCGTCTCCACAGTAACACAACACCACAACACATCGTCAGGCACTCGGCCGTCTCCACAGTAACACAACACAACACCACAGCACACCGTCAGGCACTCAGCCGTCTCCTTCAGTAACACAACACCACAACACACCGGTCGGCACACAGCCGTCTCCTCAGTAACACAACACAACACCACAACACACCGGTCGCCCCTCAGTACCACTGATGTTTGAGGCGAACAGCGTAGAAGAACTCACAGAGGAACCTCTATACTGTACCAAGCACATGTTGCTGTTTGAAAACCACTTCTTATTGTACTTTGATATCAAGTTAATGGATGATTGCTGTGAAGATCACAAACTCTATCTTTGCTGTATGCGGCGAATGGGTTAACCTAGAAGGATGTTAATAGAACCTTGGTTTTATTAACATCCTTCCTGTACCGACAGAGATATATTGTGGTTTCTTCTTCTTCTGACAAATGCACTTATTGTAAGTCGCTTTTGGATAAAAGCGTCTGCTAAATGTGAATGTAAATTAACATAAATAAATAACAAGCAGTAATAACAGATGTGATGCATAATTGATATGAATCATCATGTATTTCTAGTCATACTTGAAGAAGCGTGGGGTGTGCTCCTCCCCTTTCTTGGTCATCTGTCTCCGTCTCTCGCGCTGCATCTCCTCCAGCTCGTCCTTCTTCTTGTCCGACTCCTCCACCAGCCCGTCCTCCAGCATCCTGCAGGCCCCGCCCACAGGGCATCCACCAATCAGACTCATTCACAGGATGCTCAAAAACATCAGCACACCATATTGGGGAGGGCGGGAGGGGTTTGGGGGTGTTTATGAGGGTGTTGAGGGTTAAGGGGTAGGTTTGTTAAGGGTCAGGGTTGCTAAGGGTTAGGGTTATTAAGGTTTGGTAAAGGGTTAGGCTATGGGGGCCCAACACGAGGAGGACCCTGACCGTAAGCCTCAGCCCGAGGGTCAGGGTCAGGGTCAGGGTCAGGGTCAGGGTCAGGGTTAGGGTCAGGGATAGGGATAGGGTCGGGGTTAGGGTCAGGGTTGGGGTTAGGGTTGGGGTTAGGGTCAGGGTTAGGGATAGGGTCAGGGTTAGGGTCAGGGTCAGGGTTAGGGTCAGGGTTAGGGATAGGGTCAGGGTTAGGGTCAGGGTCAGGGTTGGGGTTAGGGTCAGGGTTAGGGATAGGGTTATGGTTGGGGTTATGGTTGGGGTTAGGGTCAGGGTTATGGTTGGGGATAGGGTCGGGGTAACTGTTGGGGTTAGGGTCCGTGCTGTGACTGACCGCTGGTCGGGGCGCAGCCGGCTGTCGGTGGGGGGCAGCAGGGCCTGCAGCTCGGGGGTCAACTCGTTCAGCTCAATGGCGAAGGCGGAGAAGCCGTAGTACAGCAGGTGGTCTTTGGGCTGCGGGGCTGCGGAGGACGGGACAGAGGGTTAGCTTAATGGTGGTTATGATTAACCAGAGGCGTGGTTATGGTTAACCAGATGTGTGGTTATGATTAACCAGATGTGTGGTTATGGTTAACTAGGGTGTGGTTATGGTTAACCAGGGGTGTGGTCAGCGGTTAACCGGGGGTGCGGTCAGTGTCAGAGACTCACTGGGCTTCCAGATGCACTTGGGCGTGGGCAGGGTGTCGCAGTAGATGCCCTCGTGCCACAGCCCCCCGAAGCGGTGGATGATGCTGCCGCCCTGGTCCAGAACCGTGCCCTGCACCTCGTTCTTGGTGGTCTCCGAGCCCCAGTAGCGAGCCTGCGACACACACACACACACACACACACACACACACACACACACACACACACACACACACACACACACACACACACA
>JAOPUA010000072.1:5309421-5321190 GCA_027122455.1 Trisopterus luscus
GTGTGTGTGTGTGTGTGTGTGTGTGTGTGTGTGTGTGTGTGTGTGTGTGTGTGTGTGTGTGTGTGTGTGTGTACTACAAGAACGTGAACAATGTATCGTCAATTGCCAATTGCCAAAAGCCAACCAAAGGGTGTCCAAGACAACCAGACTTGCTAGGAGTGGTATACTCTATACTATACTATATACACAATACTTTTGGGCCCATTTTGCTGTGATAATAAGATAACAACTATGAATAACTCATTGTAACCAACTTGGTTTGGTTGTGGTCGTGGCATAATTCGATTTCGATCTTGTCATAACCAACTTTTTTGTTGAAATAACAAATTCATGAATATGTTATCTCGCCATAACCAAGTTGGTTATGGTGAGATAACCAGTTCATTATCACGGTTATCACGACAAAACATGGTTGGTTTTCTCAAGATTATGAATAAATTTAGCTGTAGCCTATAGGCTATTATATGGAGAGAACACTCACGTACATGACGTTTTTTTTACACTACGGAGAAGATTATCGAGGCAGCATCTAGACAGTGCAAATTTCAAATATGGTTGTGATTCAAATACGTAAGTTAAATAGGTTAAAGACGTCATGTGTAAGATTGAGCCGTTCTCCGTTAGGCGGGAGACTTTGTGAATCCCCAAAACTCAAATACAGGGGTCTGTCCACTAGAGAGTCGGTCATCGTAACAAGGAACCTGTTCCCATTGCAGGAAGTTCTTGTTAACAAAGACAGAGCCTGCCAGTATTTGACTTGTGTAGACTATATCAGTCATATGATATTTTATTGAAGCATTATTGATATAACCATCGGTCAGGATTGACAACAGACATGTCCATGTCATTTTAAGCTGCAAGCTAGTGGCACTGTTAGGTAATTCCACTTTAACGCCGTCGTCCATAAACAGTTGTTTACGTTCTGCCATGATTGCTCACCTCCACTCACCACTGTGGTCACGTGAGCTACCATCAATAGGCTCAAGGTCATTGGCAAATCAATATATGGTGTCAAGAAAGCTGACTTGGTTTTGTCATGTTAATGCTTCAAATGAATTTGTCATCATGATAAAAATACCAAGTTGGTTGTGACAAATTATTATCAATTATATAGAGAAAAGGAGGAGAAAAATATGAAACATTGCATGGCTTCTCTCTGCTTCCATCCCGACCAAACAACATTTAAATAATATAAACAGTTCATTGCACATTTTTTTGGGGTGAGTGCTTACATGCACATAAACACCGTCAGTTAAGCTATGCGATTTACATAGAGCTGCTTTGGTTGGTTGTTGCCGTTGTGTTTGCTGCATGGCGCTGACACTTTCCATTTGAACATGATATTGCTCTATTTATGCTCGCATTCAAATATACAGTAAATCTACAATAAATTTTAAGGGCAGAGCTGTGTGAGTGCAGTCTCTCCCTCTCCCTCTCTCTCCCTCTCTCCCCCGCCCTCCTTCTCTCCCTGTTTTGAAGTGAGCCCTGCGCACTCACATAGCCCACTCTGCAGGCTTTTTCAGTTTGGGCCCTATTCAATTATTTAAACTTTGCGGCCAGTTGATGTTCCTCCATGTTTATTATGATGAGCTGACAGGCTTGCGACCGCGTCCGCTGTATGACGGGACAATGGATCAGTGACTGTGAAATGGCCTGCGACGCGATGAATTGAAGCGTTAGCCAGTGTCTGTCCCAGCATAAGGCATCGTAAAGTGCACCGAGCCCGCTTGCCACCTTTAGATTAAAACTAAAACGTTGTCAAAACAAAGTGATCCAGATGTCCCGTCCCAGCGCTGGCTCTCGCTGTTCCTTTTGGAGGAACAAAAGTTAATTGGGGCCAAGCGCCAGAAAAAAAAAAAAAGAATCAGATGCTTTTTTAAATTGTTTTATTTCGGAGAGCTTAATTTCCTTGGCACTTTCAGCCCAAGTTTTAAAGCTTTGGTTCAAACGCATTTTCTGTGCTGCTTTTCTGCTTCCAACCCCTTTAGAAGCAGCGTGTGCTATTGTAATTTGGATGCATAACCCCTGGTTGATATGGTTGATATGTATTGGGTTTATTTACATTTCTTGTATGTTGAAAACAACACGAGTGCCATGCTCAAGTTGGATAAACTGTTCGACAGCATGTTTGCTGCCAAGATAAATGTTGCGTCGAAAGTGCCAAGCATTTCAGTTTAAACTGCCAACATACGGGGTCGTTGATAAGTTCTTCGGAAATCGATGCCAACACAGTTCATGACAAATTTAACATTCAGACCAGAGAAATGGTTTCACTCCGTTTGGCTTCAAAGTGCAGTTTGGTCTGTGCAGTCACATTCATTTTTCAAGTCGTTCTAAAATCTTGAAAAAAAAACTATCTTACGTTCTTCGAAAGTTATGCCGAGCTCACACTACCGGACATTTATAATCATAAGATCCGAGGAGAGAAGCTCACATGCAAAGAGAATTACCCCGGGGTTCCAACATCACAAGATTACAGGAGAGTGGCTACGTTTGCGCAAGTAAGAGTAAGCCAAATACAGCCTCTATACTAAGACTCGCCTGCGTCGTTTCCATCTTTATTAAGGGCTGTAATTATATTAACTCAATTCAGCTTACTCGGCAAAGTAAATATCCTGGCATTTGATGACATTTTCCAAGTGAAGAAATTGACATATAGATAATGTTAAAAATAATGGCATAAGCTAATCATGCAACCGTAAATGGAATTGTTGTCCACAGAGCTGAAAGCTGTATTTAATGTCCAAACGAAATCAGCTTCTATTGTCCCTACATCGTATTTAGTGATTTACTTATGCTTTGATGTTGACAGTTTGATCCCAGCTTCCCGACACGATCCACACTGGTTTCAGGACAGAAGTAATCACTTCTTTGACCGGCGCGGATCAGACCATCGTTCCGGCCTACCGTACCAAGATTTATTTTCAGACTTTTCACAGATTACACTCGGACCGGCAAATGTGTCTGTACATCACGGTCGAGTGTGAGCGTTTAATGAGCTGTGTTTTCATCTGAGATGAACCACACACCACACTGTTATACCAGCAGAGATCCAGGGGCGTAACCTTCTATTGGACGCAGGCATCAACATTGTGTGTGTCAAATTACACACAAATTGGTGTAGATTGCTATGTTCAAGGACGTAGCAGACTACGGGATAAACTAACATGGGCACTTTTAAAAGCCTCTATGCTTTGGTTGTATGTCTGCGAAAGAAGGACAAATGCACTAATATGATTCATATACAATATATAACAAAGAAAAAAAAGTCAAATGAACTAAACAAATATTTATTATGAAAGTAAATGGAAGGGAAATGTGTCTTCTGCGGCAAAAGTAGTGTTCAGGCCAAACCGTGTGTAGACTGATTTAATTTAAATTGCGAAAACATTTCCTTGGCAAGGCTATTTAATAAACTATACACTGAAATAACTGCAGTTAATGAAATGCTGCTTAGGACAAAACGCTTCAGTAAAACTATTTGTTTGTATCATTTCTTTGTGAGTTTACTTGTTTTTATTGAGGTTGCTTTTGTTATGAAGGCTAATGGGGCTCTATGAAGACTAATGGGGTTCTCAGTGAGTAATATTCAAACTCCAGCTCTTTGAACTTTATCTGGAAGCTACTTATTCTCGTTTTGAGTTTATTGTCACTACACTTTATTTACTATAACCTTACAGGTCACTGTTAAATGAAACACGGTGACAAAGCAGAATCAACAGAATTGAAAAGTCCTTAAAACATCGCATTTATATTTGCGGAAGCGTTGCTGGAATTTTTTCAGGCAGACACATTGAAGGTTTGCTACAGGAAGACCAGGCATTCACCACAGGCTCACAAAGCCCTACACCTGGACCGTGTGTCTGCAGTTAAAAGGTGTGCAAGCGTCTGTGCTTAAGTGTGCGCCTGCTATTTAACAAAAGAACAAAAGCATGACCCGGATTTAAAATGACATTACAATAATCACTTTCTTTCCCTTTATTTATTTAACATAATTTTACAATACAGACTAAGTCACTGAACTAAAGTATTCATAATCCCCTTTGCCCACACATTTCCCCAGCTTCTGATAATGGGGATTAGGGACCCTCATTAGGGACCCTGAGCTGGACCACTGCCTGTTCCCCCTCCCCGTGAAACACAGATTGATCAGCAGCAGTTCACACGGCGACGATTATCTCGCTGCTTCTCGCCGTCTTTCAGGAGAAGACTGTGTTGAAACGCGTTACTGGGACTGGTGCTCTGCTCGTGATTTGGGAGATTGTACGACGGATGGAAGGAACAGTTACACACATTGTATAACGAGGGTGAGCCGAGCGCTGTGTTATGTTCTGAGAGGAGACAGTCGAGGTTCAGGGTATTTTCTCCTTCCATTTGTAGGGTGCATAATATTTTGAATCTGATTTGCGTGCTATATATCTAGAGCTATAAAATCCTGTTATTTATATAAATATATATATATACATACATATTTATACATATGATATAACTGAATATATCCATTTTTTAATCAAAAAGGGAGACAAGAACATGCTCAGATGTTTTATGTTCATTCAGCGAATCCACTGTGGTTTTATCTAATAATTCAATATATAAGCTTTACATTCTGAAGGCCAATATAAATCCACATTTCAGGTGTTTTATCTAGATACAGCAAAGCTGAGCTTCCTCGCAGGCAAATGCAAGCCTCTGCATTTAACATTGTACAGGCAGTTTTCTTCACACATTAATGTCCTTGATTTATGTGTGCGAGCGTATGTGTGTACGCTTGCATGCGTGTGTGCGCATGCATGTGTGTGTACGTAAATTGAAAATGATAACAGTGATAACTAATTGAATTTGCTTGGATGAACTCTGGATGAATCAATAACTGGATGAATTAAACGCTGGATTAATCTAAAGATGGATTAAATCAACACTGGGATTAACTAAACACTGGATTAATTGAACACTGGATACATTTAAACACTGGATTACTTAAACAATTGGATTATTAAACACTGGATTAATTTGACACAGGATTAATTCAGTTTGCCATTGAAGGTTGGGTCCTCCAGGGACCATTGCATCTACTCTAATCTCCAAGTTTGGAACCTATTGATTCTTCAAATAAACGCCTGATTATATTCTAATTCTTATAACATATAGCTCACAAAGAACCCAGCTTTCAGGGCCCAGGGATTCCTGGTACGCTGCACTGGGTTTCCTTGTCAAGTGTTGCTATTGGAATGTGTATTATTGGAAATAAGTGAAAACTCTCACCCTCTCACACAAATACTAGCATTTTTTACGATTATACCGTAGTAGCTCGTACACACACCCTGAAGTCGCTGCGTGACGCCACCGCCGTCATCCAGGGCTGAAGTGAAGAGAGCCTGCTCTCATTTCCGCTGGATAAAAACAGCATCTTGAAAATCAACTTCACATGGTTATGTAAGTAGGAGTGTGTGCGTGCTAAAGAACGTGTGTGTGTGTGTGTGTGTGTGTGTGTGTGTGTGCGTGCGTGCTAAAGAACGTGTGTGTGTGTGTGTGTGTGTATGTGTGCTAAAGAATGTGTGTGGGTGTGTGTGTGTGTGTGTGCTAAAGAATGTGCGTGCGTGCGTGCATGCGTGCGTGCGTGCTTGTATCTGTGTGTGCACACTTGTATGTGTCTGTGTACTGGTTTGAGGGATTGGTAGGGAGGCTTTGGGCATGTGTGTGCGTGTGCGTGCGTGTGCGTGCGTGCGCGTGCGTCCGCGTGCGTGCATGCGTGTGTGTGTACTTCTGCGTAGAGAGGCTGGGGGTTACTCGGAGGAACTCTTTATGAGCTCAGTTCAGATCAAAGATCTGGGACGAGCCGAAGCTTACAGAAGACTGCAGGGGTGTGAACTGGTTAGTTACAGAGCTCCTGAAGCCGCTGCCTGTTGCGTCAGGAGATTGACCTCATCAAATGACGGCGGTGCGGTTTCAGAACGCATCCAGAGTATCGACCAGGTACTGAGGTATCCACCCCGCTTTCCTAGGGGCAACAACACACTACACACCGACATGTGGCAGCACGACAAAAAACTAAGCCCTGGTACCTTTGTGAAAGGGGGCGGCGGGGGGGGGAATTAAAACAAAGTACCGGTGGAAATGTCACCGCCTTGATCTTGATTTGTTTGTCAGCGGTTGCTAAGCAGCCCAGCCTCAGTCGTTCGTCAGCCTCTCTCCGCGCAGGTGACATACGGCCCCCTTCCAGGCCTCCTGCCACAACGCCGTGTCGGCTCCCTGTCGCTCTCTCCAGGTGAAATACCGCCCCCGAGGTTTGTGGTTGTGGTTGTGTTTCTGGATTGAAGCCAGCGCATTCCCAGCTGTGAACACCTGGCCTGTTGGTTAGCGTAAGAGGCTCTGCCTCTGCCTCTGCCTCTGCCTCAGCACTGGGCTTCACGCCCTCGCGCCTCCGGCAGCCGCTCTGCCGCCACCACTCTGGTTTGCGGTACGCGGTGGTCTCGTGACGTTGGCCGTGTCGCCGGGGGGCTTTGATCCGATGGGGTTTTTTTTTTTTTGTTTTTTTTTGGGAGTCGTCGCAATCAGGCACTCCGCTCTCTTCATCAGCACCCCGGAGGACCAGTTGGAGGAGCTCATCTCGTCACCGTGGAAACAGGAAGGGAGGCCGTTCTGTTCGTTCATCAGTCCTCTAGAGAGCTCAGCGGAGGCGGCCATTAGAGGCGGCGTCTTGTGATTGGGCGGCGACTGCCACGGAGAACGTCTGCCAGGTGTTCGCGCTCGCAAACACCTCCTTGTTTGGATCACTTATCCGGGGTCGTGGATTGACACTCGGAACACTAGACACCCTCGGAAGAAATTAAGAGAGTTCAAGAAAGAGCGAAAGAGAAAAAGAGGATGAACGACGACGATCTTTTACTATCACTCGTGAACAATGTACAAACAAAGCCCGAGTTTGTTTTGCCGAAGAACCGACGCGCATCTCCACAGGCCTCGGCCTATGCGCTCCGCTCCGCTCATCCATCATCCCTACCTCACTGCCTCATCCCATGCATCCATTCCCTTTATGTGGGAATCCACCGCATTTTCTATTCTTTGTTATTATAGGAGCACTGCTCCCCCCCTCTCCACCACTGCTCCCTCGTTCTCCTTCTCTCGGCTCACGGCTTGCATCTCACCATGTATGGAAAAATGGTAGCTTCACACATTCAACAAGTCAGCTCCACACATCACCACTGGCTGACCGCAGCCCTCCACTATAGCCTGGCTTTTGCCAGACCAAGCTCAATCGTAGATTGGGGTTGTGATCAACGGGGCCTAGTTCAAACTACTCTGTACGCAATCGGCTGCTTGCCATCGCTTCCCTGTCGTCATTGTGTTAAACCAACCAATAGCGTGCCAGGGGGGGAAAAGCCCGCTTGGCGATTGGCTTCCCGCGAAAGCGTGTCATCAGAAGCAGAAAGAAATGTATCGCTCCTCTCCAGACCCTGCTGCAGGGCGGATTCAAATCACCGGAAGAACGGGCTGGGGGTACCCAGCAGTGGCGTGCACAGACTTTTTGAAGGGCAGGGGCGGAAAGAGAAAAAAAGGGCACATATAGCGCGTTCTCACCACTGAAGAGGGCACTTTAGACACGTTTTGGCTTCAAAGGGGGCAGTTTAGCACACGTTTTGGTTCCCGAAAGGACACTTGAGGGCAGTTTAGCACGCGTTTTGGCTCCCAAGGGGCCCCTTTAATACGCGTTTTGGCTCCTGAGAGTGCACTTTAGCACGTGTTTTTCAACAATTGGGCCACAAGGGGGGGCCACTGCCCCCCCTGCCCCCCCCCCTGTGCACGCCACTGGGTTTCAACAAAGAGGCCAAACTAAAAAACTGAACCACTTTCATCTCCAAATTTTCAGGCAAGCTACAACTGAGGTCCAACTACAATATGCATGTATGAACAAGGAAAATGTGTTTTCCAGGTGATGACTGCTTTAATCTTACTCACAAGGAAGTTTCACAATTCTAATAATCATGACCCTCTATGAATTATTTTATTGCCGTCTTACATTTCTCACTCTTTCTTTTACAACTCGTCTGATGGGGAAAGCCTCTAGACGAGATTGGTAGGAGCAGTCTGTGAACATCACAAAAATGTACATATATTTTTAGATTAGTAACAAAATAATACAACCCTGACTTAAAGCAGAAATAAGTGACATATATTTGTGAATATAAGTGCTAAATAATTCTATAGTCCTACAGTCATCAGTCATTTTGAATGTTTGGTCATTGACGTGGGTCTCCCAGTCCCTCTGCTCTGCAGTAAATGGAAAAGAAATGTGTGGAGTTCTCCCTCCTGATTGGCTTAAAGAGGGAACAGAACACCAGAAAATGTCTTTTCTGTTTACTGCAGAGTGGAGGACCCCATGTTAATGACAAAACACCATAAACCACTGATGGCTGCCACAATGTCGAGCTATGTAACGCTTACATAATTCTTTAGTTTTTTTGCTAAATGCAACCACTTACAGCCCCTTTAAGTTGCAATCAGACTTTGGTCTAATGACACATAAGGCCTGTTGGAATGTTATAGGTTGTCTGTTATGAGTAATTATAATTAATAATCTGTTGTAAGTAGTTACAAGGTAAAAAAGCAATGAAACTATTGAAAATAACCATGGGTAAAAATAGCAATGTTATCACACTGACAGAAGGACTGATAACTGAGGCATTCTCACAATTGGTGATGGGGTGCATTTACGGTACATGTATATTTTTAGAGTAAGGTATCGCATGTAAACCATTACCTGATTTCCAGCCATAGACTGATTACTCATAATAGTGAGATTTGTTGTCAAGTTAAACATATTGACTGACCTGTCTGTGCCATGATGATTAAAAACATGCAACATTTTAACTTACTTATCTGTGTCTTTTTCCTTACAGGCAGATGCTTTGGTGCCTCTGTGGAATAAAAGATTACAGTCCAGTCATATGTCCACACCAATGAGAGAATCAGCTTGACAAATGAGCTATGGTTATAAATAGTAATCAGAATACCAATTCAATTGATTAAAATATTATAACTACCCTAAAAACAATATTTACGTACCTGACATTTTCTTTTTTCGTCTTGGATCAAGCTCTGTGCCCGTTTCTGACCCTGTGGAGACAGAAATAGGTTTGGAGAGGGAAATTAGTCATATACCAAATTAAGCTTTAACTAATTAATTCAAAGACTAGAGCATCACACCACAACTCAAACGCAGCAGTACAATTAGGTCAATTAGTAGGTGTCCATACTGTATTGGGTTATCCCTATTTGGTTCAACAAGTGTTGATCCTTCATTTCTGGCTTGGTCAGGAAATGCAAGGGGTGAGTAAATGGGTCAAAACAGACATGGCTGCTCCTGTGGTGAGTATACCAGATATACTGATTATCAGTACTCTGCTCTGCACCTCAGCAGTCTGCAACTCCTTAGCAGTCTCCACCTCCTCAGCAGTCTGCACAGGGCTTAGGCTTAGGGCCCACTCTGCCTGAGCCCTGATCAGATCAGAGCTGTAGCAAATACGGAAAAAGACACTTGTAATGCGAACACTGACAATGTTGAACATTTTATTTTTAATATGTAAAATAATAGTTCAAGGAAAATTCTGTCATTATCTAATCAACCTCAAGCTGTTGAGAAATACAGTGTAGTTTTTTGATACACAAAATCCTTCTGGACTTTTACAGGAAAACAGCTCACAGCCTTTTTCCAAACAACAGAAGTTTACAGATTTACAGATACAGTTTACATGCGTGTGTGAGGAACGCGCACATGACCGTAGCTCTAAGCTAGCTGTTTGCTAGAAACACAACGTAAATTATGTTTTTTGAGTCAGCTCTGCATGGGGCAGCTTCAGGAGACATTTTAACACTGGTCTCTATAGGCTTCTGTTGTCTGGAAAAATAAGAAATTCAGGTCATTATGTCTCAAGTCAAGTCACGAGTGATTAACTTCCAAGTTCAAGTTGATTCTAAAGTTGTTTATTTTTTGTCCATTTAAGATGCCACTCATGAAGACTGAAGGCGATTCAAGTCAAAGTCACAATGACTCAGTTTCTTTTCATACAGATGCTGTAGGGTGCCTTGTGCTTTGGTATAACATTTTAACAATTCAAAAGCAATGCAAAGTTACCCAGACCAAGATAATCCACAGACCTTGTTGTGCGCAGTTTCATGTATGTAGTTCATGTATGTAACTACTTTTCTTTCAATCAAACTACACTAAACTACTCAAAACGAGGTCTGTGGATTGTCTTAAGTAAATGGGTTGTGATTTCTGGAAGGAGACATTGCTGTTGAGTTTTTAAAATGTTTTTTGTTGAGAAATTGAAGAGAAATCCCACTCAGCTCCATAGTATTGGAAAGAGGGCGGACATCTCTATGGACCGTACCACAAAAACTGGGCAACTCACACCAAAACCATCTAGATGGATGAATAGCACTACGGTAAAGATTAGGGCTGTCAATCTTTATTCGATATTCAAACAATGGTTCGAACGAAGTGAAATTTTCATACTTGAATTGTAATTACCCATTCAATATGTAGGCTGTAATCTCCTTAAGCGCATCAGACCACTTGTAAGTAGTTTGCATTGTATTCCAGCAGAGGGTGCTTCTATCAGATGTACCTATAGCCGGTCCCTCCTAACAGCTCTTGGCCCGCAGACTCTCAGTCAAAGCAGTAAAGTAAGCTAATTTGCTTTGAGAATGGATGATAATAGTGAGGAGACCTGGTCGGACACGGAGCCAAAACATCTGAAAAGCAGCGTGTGGAAGTATTTTTGGTTTTTTTACACAGTGGATGGCAAAGTCACGGCAAACTCTACTTTGCAAAAAACAGCTATCCTACCATTTATTTTTAGATTTGTGCGAACTAGATTTTTTTTTTTAAGTGACAGCGCTAGTACGGGACGGGTAAGAGGAAAATTATATATTTTTGATCTAGAACTGATGGGTGATGTTGATATAACAGCAGACACTTTATATTTACATTGTAGAAAATAACATGAAAGTGACCTAAAACTCTATGGGTAAAAAGTTGTATTTGCAACGAATTGTAACACTGGAAATCGGCCTTAATTACCTCTGTGCTGCTTGCCTGCTCCTGGCTTTTGGGCTCCATGGGGTCACATGGTGTGAGGATAAGTGTGATCACCTGATCAGCAGCTATAGGAATTTCCTGACTCCAACCTATGCAAGTTAAAACAAGATTGAAACTCTGAGAATTATGTGGTCATATTCTTCTTGATAGTTTACTGTCTTTTATAGTAGATATCTGTAAATCTATGTTTGATTTTATGTGACTATAACAAATAACTAGAGTACACTGTTTATACAGGAAAGAAAACACACAGAGTAATCATAATATATATTCAAAGAATGTCACACTGGACTGTGTGTGCTAAAAAACTGAGTCATGATGTACGCCATAAACATTTAATGGTTTTCTTTTGGTATGTGCTATTTTTGTGTCCATCTGCATCTTAAGATCATAATTTGAGCGTATATTGATATTCATATTAACTTGTAGTTCTTACAAAATCTTACAAAATGGTTTTTCAAACCAAACACTAGTGAAAATTAAAAAAATTCAGTGCGTCCATCTCACCTTCACAAATAGGCTCATAAAATGAGCCCAACTTCTGGAGTGAGTTCTGGGCATGAAGACTAAGGGCCCTATTTTAACGGTCTGGGAAAGCGCAAAGCGCAAGTAGCTTTGTGGGCGGTTCTACGGCGCTATCGCTATTTTACAGGCGGATAAATGACACT
>JAOPUA010000072.1:5400619-5411161 GCA_027122455.1 Trisopterus luscus
GTTCTCACCACACAACGACGTCTCATCTTCGCTCCTTGAATGTCGATATGTAATGGTAGGGAGATATTGAAATATACCACGTGTAATAAAAACTAGAAATTGAATGTTCATTTTTGCCTCGAAAGTTGCACTGGGTGCCTTTAAACGTTGGGTTTTCACAGCGTGGCGTATAGCTGCCATGGTGTGGCCCCTGGCCGAGCTCACCCTCAGAGCTCCCTGCTCTGTCCTGGTACGGCCGTAATCAGACTACAAAGCATGCTACACTTTTCCAACGGAGCACGGGCAGACGCACACATACGCAATCTGATGCTTCATCAAAAATAAGTTGTTTTTAGAGTGCTGGGCGGTTCCAGACAGTGAACGGCCCAGCGCCAGAGTGCCCTCTTGTGGCAGTAGACAGAAACTAACTTTGCAAAGATTAAATTAAATAGAGGTAGCAAATATAGGTCAAATGGCGTGAATAAAGGTAATAAGGCTTTCATTTCGGTACTATAGCATTAAAATAGGTAATAATGGTATTAATAAAGGGCAAATTAATATTGCATTAATAGTTAATACGGCATTAATATAGCTAAACCCACTCAAGAAAAAAAAAATGTTAATCCACTCACAGGAGCAGCACATTAGCTCATGTTTATATTTTATAAATATAGTCTCTCCTTTATAAAGTGATCCTGCCACGGATATTCAGAGAGAACACCATCTAATTTATATGGAACATGCATTATGTAAATATGTTATGTTTACACGTCACTAAATTGTTATTACAGTCCAAATACTCCCATGATTGTTATTCTGCTTTCAAACTGTGTAGCAGCTAGTTTCGGTCATTCACCATCTAGTTTATCCCAAGACAATAGATGACATAGTAAAGTAGTGACTGAATCAGTGCCTGATTATAATTGCTGACTGGACTTTGAGTGCATGTCATAATCTCTAGATTTCAGATAAAAAGGTTTGCTCTGATTAAGGATGAAACAGAGTTACGTGACCGCTGAACGCACATTTAGCAGTGAAACAGTGTGGAAGAGGCTGGGCTGTATGAGGAGAGACGCACTTCCAACTATAACTTAGTATGACATTGAGTAAATCCATATCCTGGAGCTGGAATATCCTCATTCAGTAAACCCTTACTATACTACCACTAATCCTGACCAAACTATAGTCTACTTTGCTGCAACGTGTCCGCATGTTCAGAGAGCACTGTGGCCCTTTTGATATGAACTTCGCAATTATGTCACATCCCTAGCTCTACCGTCTGCTGCATCACCCTCTCACCCAATAACAACACGGTGTGATATTTTAAAAAGAGCAGCTAAATCCAGGCCTAAAGCCTGGGTAAAAATAGGACAGAGGGAAGAAAGTGCTGGGTGTGTATGTGTGTGTGTGTACAGAGTGTGTGTTTACAGTCAGAAGATTAGAGACCCCAGATTAGGGATCCATTTGTTATCTAAGAGCATCCGCATGCTCGAGGTGGAGATGGAGATGGTTGGTGGTGATGGTCTTTAGGAGCTAACAGCGCTGGCATCAGAGTGGAGAGGAGAGGAGAGGAAAGAGAGGCGGTGCAAATGGTGCCTGAGCAAGTTCAGTGAGATTCTCTTTGGTAAGGCATAAACATGCCACTCACACACTCACACACCTACACACACAGACCTTATACATATTATTTATTAAGGTCATTCATATTATATACATATTATGCATAGGTTACCTCATCATTTTAGCTATCAAGGTCCCCTTTTATGATATAGTCCCCTTATAGCATATATTGTATTTATGTTATAATAGTGTTAATTGCATGTTACATTATAATATAGATTTAATGCCATATACACGTTAAAATACAGTTTCAATGACAACAGATTTTCTATGGACATTGTAAAGCACTTTGTGACCCTATAAATAAGCCAAATAAATAAATTGTGCTTACTGACTTACTTACTAAATCTTACCATAAACCTAACAATAAATAAATAAACCCTTCACTCTAACCATAACCAATACAGTTGCAATGGCACAACAGATAAATTCCCATTTTTGGGACCGATTCACAGATTCCAGAATGATCCTAGAGTGTAGACAACCTTACTGCACATTGTCCGCCATGATTCTAGAGTGTTTACTTTACACCATAATATACACTGATTGCCTTGCTTGATTCTAGAGTGTTCACACCATTATATCCTGTTATATAACTGTTATATTTACGCAAGCTTCAATCCTTAATCAGGGGGTCAGAACCCCCCGTAATTCAAACCATCCCCCTAACCTTCACGTCCATCTTGGCCCCATCCAGTTCCCCCACCGGGCTGAGCCACTCCCCACTCATTCAACTTGTTAGCACAAGTTCAAATAGCATCTAGCCTCAGCATCAATGGAGCCCCAGGGAAAACACACGTGTGAGTGTCATGGCCCTCTGTGCCATGACAGAATAAACTGCCAACTAGCATTAGGTGTGCTGTTAGTGTGGACTTTTTTAAGGAGTGATTGAGCATTTGGGTAACTTCTGTCTTTTATATAATGCTAATTTTAATCCATTTTTAACTTTATTTAATTCGTAGACTTTTCTACTATGCTTTTATTTTCTATGCACATTGTAAAGCACTTTGTGACCCTGTCTGTAAAAAAAATAATTTCAAAAAAGCGCCATATAAATAAATTGTACTTACTTACTTACCATAACCCTTACAATAACACCTAAACGCTAACCATAACCCTAACAATAAACCCTACACTCTAACCATAACCCTAACAATAACAGCTAAACTCTGACCCACCGTAACCCCTAAACCTTACCACAATCCTAACAATAGCACCTAAACCATCTAACCTAACCATGACTGAGTGGGTTGATTGGCTGCAATCGCTGCAGACGCTGCAAACGCAATCAACTGGAATTGGTCCAGAGAGAGAGAGCTAGACTAGATCAAGGTCCGCCCATTTTCCTCTGCATTGAGCTGAGCACCACTTTGGCTTGTTGTGCGATCTATTTTATTTATAAGATAAATGTCACTAGTCATCTCCTGTCTAAACACTTAATGACAGTACAAAGTGATTTTCCTTAGAATACCTAAACGCCTAATGCATAAAAGAGGCGGTAGTCCAAATACATATTTTCTTTGTTTAGCTTTTTCTTTTCTTTTTTCCTTTTTCTTTTAAATCAAAACAAAATGAGGCATCAACGTTGAGTCCGAGATCAGCCCATTTTTGTTAAAAAAAGATGAAAATATGTAAATCTTTATCTGCTCATAAATTGAAATTTAGAAAGTATTTCAACATGCATAATCCAATAACAAAAGCCTGGCGTGCGCAGAAGTTCATGACATGATGTTTTATGTTCCTACTCCCTCCTCCAGCTATAAAAGGCCGAGTGACGCGTCACCAGATCTTCTTCTCACGTCAGCCACAGCAGCAAGTCGCCTCCCCACACCGGAATCCACAAGGTAACGGAATAAACGCTGTTTTTAGCGTTTAGTTTTATTTGCAGCAGACGAATGTTTCTTTATTGGGATTGGTGTTCCACGAGCTCGGTGCAGTGATCTTTGATTGCGGCATGGTGGCGATTCATGGCGTAGCCGGGGCTAAACGTGACATGACGGCGGGCGGGTTCCCATTCGGCGCTACCGGACCTTAAACTTGAGTTAGAGAAGTCGTTGAATGAGTTTAAATATTCTCCTGGCTCGTTGTTTTGAGTGGATGCCATTGATTCACTACGGTCTGCAGGAAGTACGCGACACTGAGCGGAATCTAGTGCCGTGAAAGAAGCCGGCATGAACAAAAGACCATGCGCTTTTTAAGGCCTTGCTGCAATTAAACGCGGAAGGGGCGGCAGGACAGCAGCCAGATGTATGCCAAAAGTCGAATCGAGTACCCCATCGGCCACCCTGCCTCAATTGATGAGTCCCTCATGAGACGGGCATTCGCTGCTGGATTTGACAGCAGTTGGTCAAAGAAACCCCGACCTGCCGTCAACTTTACAATACGTTGCACACCGCATGCGCCAACGGAGCTGCGCCCATGCGCAAAAAAAACTCGCAATTGTGTGGCCACGGGTCGTGTCTAAACAGATCCGGCTCGTCACTACTGCCGTGAACGCTAATTCGAGCTGAGTGATTGTTGATCGCGGTGCTCCTTCCACAACAACCGAGGTAGCGTTCAGTCAATGCTATATACTCTCCGATGGGGTCGGGGGCCTCGGCATCCGGCCCCAAAGCGGAGAATTGCGCCCAAGGGCTGTGAGTGATTTTGTGTGCGCTTTTGTACTTTTATTCTTTAAAAGTTGCAACTTGTCTGTAATCCTTCACGTAATCTTTCCAGAACCATGTCTGACACCGAGCGCACCTTCATCGCCGTCAAGCCCGACGGAGTCCAGAGGGGACTGGTCGGGGATATCATCAAGAGGTTTGAGCAGAAGGGCTTCAAATTGGTGGCGATGAAGATGACAACGGTAAGTCCCATGGGTCCTTCTTTAAAACACCTGCCGAGGAAATGTCTATTTACTGACTTGTTTGAAGTCGTTGCGAGAATGCATCGACCTTGGTTGCCGCAGTGGGTCAGATTAGCTGACCCCTGCTATTCCTGACTGTTGCTCTGCTGCTAAGCGCTCGGTTCTTTATCCTGCTTACACGAGCACTTTAACCGGTGCCTCTGCTAACCTGATGGTTCATGCAGTAAGCACTTGTATGCATTACTATTAACCTCACTCCATTACAGCTGCAGCAAAGATTAGTCGACCGAAGGGACCTATAAATCAGAAAATAGAATATAAAAAGCGTTGATTTGTCAAGCACATACCATTTGCTGTCTAATGTAAATATATATTACAATATTCGGTTCATTGATCATTGTCTTTAATGAATGCTTGTGTGTTCATTTGCTGCTTGTCTGAGGGAGGAGGATAATCAGCGCAGCCCTACTTTTTTTTACCAAACCTACTGGAGCTTGCCTGAGTCTGATTTGATTACTTTGTGGTACTTGAAGAGTGTCTTCTGGATGGTTCTTACAGGCCAAAGTGGAGCTTCTTCAGCAGCACTACGCAGACCTGAAGGAGAGGCCCTTCTTCCCCAGCCTGGTCAAATACATGAGCTCTGGGCCTGTGGTCGCCATGGTAATTAACCCACATGCACATCGTCACTATTTTTAAATATGCATCAGTGTCAGACATGTACAGGATATTGAACACTGGATGCCATCACCTACAGGTGTGGGAGGGTCTGAACGCTGTGAAGACTGGCAGAGTGATGCTGGGCGAGACCAACCCAGCCGACTCCAAACCCGGCACCATCAGGGGAGACTACTGCATCCAAGTTGGAAAGTAAGGAACAGATCCTGTCGGCTGTCCAGTCATGAACGTCTACGTTCCTTTACCTGGGCTTAGTAGTTGTATGGCCGCAATACTGCAACGGATGCATGTTGTATCAATATCTCCCTATACAGTTCTACTGCCTCTGTGGTGATCAAAGTGTTTTGAGGTCTCTTTGAGGACTAAATTATTCTCTTCGACCGTTCAGGAACATCATCCACGGCAGCGACTCCGTGGAGAGTGCCAAGCACGAGATCAGCCTGTGGTTCAAGGACGACGAGGTGTCCAGCTACGTCAGCTGTGCCCAGAGCTGGCTGTACGACTAAATCCACCTGCGCCTCTCCACCATGCTGGTGGACGACCAGTGTCTTTCGTTTTCCTCACTTCCTATCACCCCCCCCCCCCCCAAATCTTGTCTTACTGTACTGTTTTGGGTCCGCTTTGCAGACCTGAAGTCTGTTCCATTCCAGCTTCCTTGTTCCATTCCGTCTTCAAATACCTCTCCCCAAGTAGTATTCCTTGTGAGGGTCCATTCCGTATCATGACAGTTTCTGCTGTTAAAATGGTGATTTCGGTTTTTGAATAAAACTTGACAAGATCTCAATCTTCTCGATTTCTGACACCGATCGTTAACTCTTGAGCGCATCAGGCCTTCTCCTAGGAGGTTTAATCTCGGGCTGGACAAGGGATTTGTTTCCAGCGGCTGACTCAAATGGCCCTGATAAGAGGGATTTAGTTGCCATTAACTGTACACCAAATACTTGGCATGAGCTTGCAACACTGCATTTAAAGTGAAACGTTAGCACATGACAACACTGCAGAACCTCAACAGTGTGGTGAATAACACTTCTCATACCCAGCCCATTCCAACATTTGGCTTTATTTACAAATTCAAAGCTTGATCACAGCACAACTTAACATATGAAAAGGTAACATACACTATCAAAAAGATTTACAAACTTTAAAACTGCAATCTAATATGTACCTCAAAGGGTCAGTGTTAAATTTTAATAGATTTAAGTTCAACATTTGTATCCAAAATAAATTTCACCATAACTTAACCCTCTCAATTCACAACAGTAATACAATAAATGTATCAAATATATAGCACCACGATATAGTTGAATATAATTGGGGCTATCACATATAAAAGACCCGTGTTAGTATCAAGAGGAAAACAAAATACCCATTCTCAAGTCTGAACATCGATTAGGAGCTGTCCCCTTGCGCAAACCCCTCCCCTCCCAATACAGGGAATAACAGCCAACAGTGAGGAAATATATAAGCACACCGTTATCATGCAATCTGGTCATCTGCAGCCATCGTATTGAGCCCTGCAAGCAAGTTACCTTGGTGACTAGTGAGAAATGTTCCATTTCAATTTAGGTATGAGGTGGCGCATTTTGCATGGATTAAAACACGAGTTGTGAGGGAGCTATTTTTTTAACGTAGCAGCAACGTGAGCCCATTAAACAGTCTTGGATTTGCACTGGGTTATGATGCAACTGGGTGGGTAAAGTTAATGCTTGATTCTACCCCCTCCCTCCTTACAAAATGGGAAATATACTCTCAAATGAAAGTCATCAAAAGTTTGTGATTGTGTGACACTACAATGTTATTGCTCGTTTGGTCTTGGAACCATTGTATTTTAGTTGCCTTTGTTATCCACTTGGAACCAAAAATTACCTCATGAATATACCCTAATCAAAATACCAATGACAATGCCAATTACAAAAATCGAACATAAAACTGCAAGCAACCAAATTGAACTCAATAAATAATGGGGCCTCAACACCTCAACAATCAATGACAGTTAGCTGAACACGGAACAGAACAATTAGAGGAGATACGAGCGAGGAGGACATGAAAACAGGACATCAGCCAAACAGACAATTGGTAGAGACCTCCAGCTGGCATTTCAACCCCATGCTATTTGACTCACACAAAGCTTTTAACAATGCAGTTGGAAATACAATGCAGAAAAAATGCCCTTTCCTGAGATTTAAACCCGGAATCGTACTGGTAAAAAAATGAGCTCATGGGTTGTTGTTGTATTGTCACAGAGAGAGTGTTCGGTAAGGGTTATGGTATCCAACAGCCCCAAAAACAAAAGCAAGGCCTATACAATATCTGGTTAGAATATTTATGTCATTTCTATATCAATGTAGTGACATTAGAGGGTTAGATCTTTGATGTCTAGGTAAAATATAGAATACGGGAACTTTATTGCATATCAATCTAATCAGAAGACTATCCTGCAAGCTGTGATAAAATTCTTATGTTTGGTGTCTAGTCTTCCAGAGAAACATTTCAGGTTATAGATTTTGCATTTTGCATATGCTATCCCACAGCAGTAGCCTAAACACACAAACTCTTGGATATGTGCTAAATTTCACCAGGAGGTAGTAGATAAATAGCTGCAAGTATCCGACTCAGAACAATAAACTAAATTGTCACATACAGATGTGTCCATTTTTCGAAACTATGAAGAAAACTAAATCTGGTGGAATAAATGGTCCTTTTTTTGCTCCATGTTATCATTCTTAGAATAAAGCAAGTATATCTTTCTACATATTCTGTCTTGTGCCACTTCTAGAACTTACTGTGTGAATGCTGCCTTTAGGGGTATATGTAATAGCAGTGCATCGCTTATTCATTTATTACTGAACATAAACCGGTTATTCTGTGGCTCATCTGAATAACTGACTACTTGCATACATATGGCTCTGACATGAGAACTCAAGCAATGGGAAAGAAAACACCTTGCATATACCCTTACATAACGTCAACACATTCAGCCACTTGATTGAGACAAAATATCTGCTGCATTTTCTTGTACGCACATCCATTACATACATTCATACACACACACATACATACATGCCTCGTGTCCTCACCATGTGAGAGTTATCGGAGAAAGAAACTAAACAGAACAGCAGCCACACTGCCATTTGAAGACGTTAATCATGGTCCAAAAACAAATGAAAGACAACAAAAGGTTAAGTCTGGCCAGCCCGCGTAGTGTATTTGAACATGGCGGATTGGACTGGTATAACACGCCAGAAGTACAATCGGACACCATTTTGTTGCTTCTATGCGCACCATCCAGTCCAAAAGACGAGAGCAATACCTGAAGAAGCATGTAGGTTGATTAGGGAATAAGGAAGCATGAAAAGGTGGCCTACACACTAATCAGATGGTCACTTCACATGGTACTGCTCAGCTTATGCTGCCCCTCGCAATTGTTGATCTCATCGATGGAGTTTGGAAAAAATCTGCAATAATATTCAAATTAGGTTATGATAAGGATAAATCAAAACGGACTCGGTTTATAAAGGCCTGGCTTAGAATAACCACACTTCTGACTGAGGTGGCTTCCAAGAGGCATGTAAGGAGGTCTTGATGTTTTTAATGTGCACCATGGCAAAGCCATCAAATTAACTCAATGTTATTACTAAGTTAGACATTGCCAATACACTTCAAACTAATTATGTATAAAGATGACGATACTCCACATGGGGATCTGGGCCTCCTGCATGAATTGATGAATAGAACCCTGATAAATATCCACTTGCATCTAAACAACCAACTAACAGAGGATCCTAAGAGAGTGCTGGTGCTCGATAATTTCCTGAAATGCATTGTGGGAGGAGGTGTACGGCTGTTATCAGTGGAACAACATATGCCAGGACTGTAGTCCAATATAAGTAAATAGTTTCAAGGGCAGAAGGACAACCCTCCCACATTATCTATATGTTCAATCAAGAGACCTCGACTATAATGGTGGTAGGGAGTGGCTAGAGTCCAACCCCATCTAGCTATTGAAAGCCGTCCTCTGTTCAAATTAAAATCTTATATACTGTAGTTCTCTATCAATAGTTTATCATACTATAATATCAATAGACTCACTCTTATAGAACAACACACATTAAGTACCCCATCCAGCCACCACAATTTATGCAAAGTAAGTAATCATCGTTTTAAGACAGAATATTACCAAAATAACAAAACTTCAAGTACTATAAACAAAAGTATAAGTCCACCTGGCAAAACTGTTCAAAACTACAGGAAGAACAAAAACATACACAATTCGGTCATTTTCTTTCCCCGCTTCTCTCTGGATTGGTGAAAATGCTCTCAAGGAACAAAACTAAAAACATCAAATAAAGTCAGCGAAGGAAAGTTATTTTTTTGTTTTTTTTTCATTTAATAACACCCAACCCCACCGCCAATAAATGTTTTTTAGTCACAGTTTCTGCAGGTCTCTGTGCGGTTTCCCCCGCGTTCGGTCCCAGAGTGGTGGCAGCAGCCAGGTGTTAAGGCCAGATGTGGCTTTGATGGAACCTTGCAAGAATACCTCCATCTATACCAGCAGCAGCAGCAGCAGCAGCAGCAGCAGCAGCAGCAGCAGCAGCTCCTATTCCTGCCCTATCTCCGTATAGACCAGCAGCACCCACTCTCCTGCCCCCCGGGGAACACATCTAGAGCTCAGTCTCTTGCTATGGATTTTCGATGAGTTTTTCCTTCCAGAAAAAGGAGCAGATATTTTGGAACTCATCCGTCCCAATACCTTGAGCGGGTAGAGGGAGGGGGGAGAGAAGATGTGTCCGATGTCTGTCCCTCATCCTGTTCCTGAAGGATGGACTGGGCCACAATATATATGTGCGTGTGCGTGCGTGGACACAGCTACAAAGTTTGCAAAGGGCCAGAGACACCATCTCTGGACCCCTCTCTCCAGTGAGATCTCCAGGCCCGTTCAAAATTAAACCCAGACAGAACAGAAATGGTTGAAAAGGCGCTGTTTTGTCGTCGTGTGTTCGCCGCCCTCCCTCCCCCACCCAGTACCCCGTGGCAGAACCTTCTCAGGGCTCCTGTTTGATGTAGTAGCCCGCCGAGCCGTTGCTCTCCTGGTCGGACACGCCCTGCGAGAAGGTGAACTCGTCCACCTCAGTCGCCTCCTCCTTCAGCCGCAGCAGAGACTCTGCTCACCGACGCCCGGAGAAAGAGAAAGAGAAAGAGAGAGAGAGAGACAGAGAAAGAGAGAGGGAGAGAGGGAACAGGGATGAGTGGACTATAGCTGGGCACACCTCAAATGGAAATGAGTGTAACGGGGACATGATCCAGGAGCGTAGCGGAGACAAGAACTGGGGGTTTGACGAGGACATTACCCTGGAGTGTAACCGGGGCCTAACTCGGGGCATGAACTGTGGTTTTACGGGGAAACCGGGTCATGACACCGG
>JAOPUA010000072.1:6020881-6031217 GCA_027122455.1 Trisopterus luscus
ATGATGAGAGGGGGTGAGGGATGTTTGGGGAAGGCTAGGGGAGTGTGTACCTGGACCAGGGTGAGGGGGGGGGGGGTGAGGGAGTTTTAGGGGGAGGTGAGGGGGAGATCTGGGGAGTGTGTACCTGGACCAGGACTCCTGGTCTCTGCAGGAGCTTCATCTTCTCCAGGATCTCCTTCTGGAGGCCGTCCCAGGTCACCGTGCGCTCTACAAACAGCATGAAGGGGTTTCCAAACCTACACGCACACGCACAAGATGTACACAGTTGTAAATATACACATACACACACGCACAGACACATACAGATATAAATATACACATACACACACCATGAAGGGGTCAACATACACGCGTATATATATATATATATACATATATACATACATACACACTGTATAGAGCAACACAATAGGGAGCTTGTGATTGGCCGGTACCTGCGTCCCTGCTGCCCAGCGCAGGCGCGGTTGCAGACCAGCAGGACGATCTTGTCCCCTTGGCCCGTGTTCTTGTTGGGGCTCAGCGGCGGAGTGGGGGGGTCCTGGACCTGGGGGGAGATGCGGTTGACGTCGGGTCCGTACTTCAGCTGGTTCTGGTTCAGGTTCAGGTGGGGGCTCCCTGGGGTGAGGCAGCAGGGGTGGGTGGTGGTTATCTACTATATAATCTAATACATATGCAGTATGATCTAATACAATCCAGTGTTATATCTGATCTGATCTAACCTAATCTAAACTATCGTCATTTGACATGATCAAAAATTATCCAGGCTAAGTGAATCCAACATAATCTAATAATAATAATAATATGATCGGTCTTTTATCAACCCTAATCGACCGTCATTTCAACCGGTCTGATCCAGAATGAGAGGAGGTACCGCTGCGCTGCGAGCGGATCTGCTCGGGTCGGAACTGCTCCGGCGTCTCGAAGGCGAAGATGGAGTCGCTCTCCTGCACGCTCTCCAGGTCGTCTTCGTCGTCGCAGAAGGAGCGGTGGAACCCGTCAAAGTACATCTCCGTCAGGGCGATCTGACCGGGGACGGGTTAGATTAGGTCAGACGTGGACACACCAGGAACTTGGAACACTGAGCAGCCACCTGCAGTCCATTGCTACATTGCAAAGTGCAGCTCTGATGTCGTACGATAACGAAAGATAACGCTGAATACGTAGAAACCAGTGGCCGATCGTTGCCACTAGTGAGTAACAGTTTGTAAAGCTGAGGCATTGTACTGTCCAACGCCATGTCTTTAAGGAACACCAAGAAATCACACATCATTCCCCTGTCATCCTGCCAGTCCTGATCTGAATACAGGACTTGAAGTTCAGACCTCAGGCTCCCTGAATCAAAGTGATGGCCAACTACCAAAACGATTATACTCAAACAGAGTGAGAGTGAATGAGAAGGAAATCGAGTCATTCGACCTGCGATAAGCAGCTAATTCTGAACTAACTCGTCTTGGAGATGGACGTGTTCTAACACATTTTTAGTCAATGAAATGTTTATATTGGTCAAATATATTTGACCAATTATTTTTTTTTATTTGAGGGGAAGCCAAGCTTCCTTTGCAGTCTCAGAGAAATAACCACTGGTAGAAACAACAATAAACTGTGTCAATCCAATCAACATTGATCCAGTTGAACAAACTGAATCTATGTTTTAGAAGCGTTTCACAGCTAACATTGTCACGTAAAAAAAACAAGGTGGTGTAAGGGCTAGTGTAATCGTTAAGGGTAGCTCTCTGAACTCTTGTATTTACGTTACGTACCTGCTGGGTGGGGATTTTGGTTTCTGTGGCAACAGCGTGGCGTAGCCTGGCCACGGTGCCAGAGAGAGGCACGGCCACGCCCACTCTCATACAGTGGGAACACTTCCCCTGGTACACCACCGTCACGTAGAGAGGTCTGGAACACACATCAGATCAATTCAGATTACATTACATGGGATTGGCTCAGATTACATTACTCCACATTACGCCACATTGGATGACACAGACAGGTCTGGCACACCAGCTTCATGCAGTCTGATTATTTTAGACAAAACAGGATATGAATGAATTCAGGTGTTAAACAGGTAACATTAGAATGGGTCCGATTTTAGATTCTTCTGAGAAATGTGTAACCCATATAAAATCACATTTAAATAAGAATATATATATATATATATATATATATGATTAGAGGAGATCAGATTAGCGGAGACATAATTTGGTGAGATTCAATTACACAGAATATCATATTAGATGAGATCACATCAAATTAGCTCAGAATGATCATACTTGATGAGATTGCCTTAAATCAGATTAGAGGACATCAGATTAGATGAGGTCAAATGAGATTAGAGATTAGCTAGATTGAGATTAGAGATTAGCTCAAATTAGATTAGAGATTAGCTCAAATCTGATCAGAGATTAGGCCAAATCAGATTAGAGATTAGCTCAAATCAGATTAGATGAGGTCAAATGAGATTGAGATTAGCTCAAATCAAATTAGAGATTAGAGATTACCGTGTGTGAGGCACAGGGATGGGCAGTGAGATGCAGAGGAAGGGGTCGAAGGTGTTGCTCTGTTTCTGGCAGTGAGGACACGTCAGGGATGACCTGGGGGACCGACAGCAGGACGGTTACCGTGACAACAACAACATCATTGATAAACAACAATACATAAAACGTGATTATTGTCACGTGAACTGAATAAAGGTAAAGCTTTACAATGAGGGTACATTAATTTACCATGAATTAACATTCAGAAATATTAATAATTATTAATTAACAGTTAATAAACATGGTCATCAGTAATCATTTAATAAAAGTGTTCATGTTTACTAATGGTATCCATGTTAATTTAGGTAATGGTTTTCATGTTAACTTCGGTATTAATTTATACATTATTTAATAGGGTGAGGGTTAACCCTAACATTTTCAAGATTCAAGATGTTTTATTTGTTAATTACAGACACAGTCGCTCGCAATGAATTTTGAAAAATGTCTCAGGCTCCTTCAACAGTTCAATATAAAGAAAAGTAAAAGTATAAAGAAACACAAGTAAGAGAGCTAAGCCTAAATAAACAAATAAATGAATAAACTACAACACTGGACATGAGCAATTAGAATAAAATTAAAATTAAATAACTTATATATAATAATAACTAAGGTATAAATAGACGCAGCATAGAGTTAAATGTAACGCTCTTATAATAATGCTCATTGCCCGTGACCATTGTGGCCTTATTGTAAAGTTGAACCAAACAAGGATGTGAGGAGTGGACGTGGAGACCTGTATTGTGCCTGGAACAGCTCCTGTACGAAGGATGCGGGTGCTGGCAGTGGAGCTCCCTCGGATACGCGCTCCTCCTCCACCGGGAGCTGGGGGAAAGGAAGTGATGTCATCAGCAAGCAAGCACACATCCACCGCGCCGTCTCTCTCAACATCCATTGACAGTATTGACCTGGCGGCCATCTTGCTTCCATCTTGGAAATGAATGTGGAATCCATCCGGCTAGCATTAGCTTGATGGTCAGCCTCGAACTATACGTTCATTAAAACTGGGTTCTAGCAAACACAATGATTTCTATTTTGTTTTGTTAAATTCTATTATTCAGATTGAAGTTCTGATTATTAACTGACCCTGGGGGGAATGTACCCCTCATGGTTATAGACAATATAAGAAATGTCTTAAGTACAAATATAAAACACAAAAAAAAGGTACAAATATAGATTAAAAGTGCAAATGGATTATCTAGAAGATGAGATTAGATCTCTGTAGGATAACATGAGATCATGTAGACTATAGGGCCGGTTCTGGACGCGCCCTGGGTCCTGGTAGTGGTAGACTACCTTCTGGGGCAGTCTGGTCTCGGGTTGGACGAGATGGTTCAGGTCCTCGTGGACTCTATCCAGGAGCCAGAGGAGGAACTCCTGGGCGTCATGCTGGGCCGTCCCGCGGAACTGGAGTGCACTCTTAGACACCACATTCTGTCACACAGGAAACAGGAGGCTCTTTGAGAAACACACAGGAAGTAATGCTTCTACTTTTGACACCCAGCCGTAGATTAGCCAACACTGTTATCTAAAGCAACAAGTGAAGCCTAGAAAAATCTAAGCATAAAATCTAAATTGGTGTCATTCCAAAAAACTGTTTTGGGTAAATAAGGTTAGTTTTGGGAGTGAAATAGTTAAGTTTGGGTTAAGCAGGGATTTGAGTTTTGTTAGTCTCCCAACTTCCCATAATTCTTAACCTTAATCTCAAACCTTAAAATAACTCAGCTCAGACTCTTAGGGTTGGTGTTAGGTTAGGGTTATGATAGAGTGAGTATGGGTGGCATTATTTTATGTAGGGCAACATTAGGGCCCAAGTCCTCTCTCCAGATCGACATTATACTGAGCACCGGCCGGACAAGAGAACCACTCCATCTCACTCAGACATCGACCCTTCCTCCCCAGACAGATTTCCTTCTGGACCCAACCGACACAACACTCGACAAACTGTCCAAAACACCAGCGAACACGTAAGGAACTAAATGAGTTTTTGATGGATTGTGGGAAACGAAGAAAGCTTTTTCAAGGGAAGCCATAGTTTCTTTTAAACAGCATTCTCATGAAATATTCAGAGTTTTCTCCGGAAGATTCCCTGGTCAGCAGAACCTCCAGGATGGATTAGGTGACTGATGGCCGGGATGGTGGCACCAGGGAAAGCTAGGACAAGGAGTAAAGACCGGACTGGGTCCTGTCAAGGTGTGGAATTACTCTGACCTGGGATTACTTTAATCTTGGATTACCCTAATTACTTTCATCTGGGATACTCAATGTTTTGGGATTATAAGAGAAAAGCACCTTCTCCTCCAGGTGTCTCCCAACCACTTGAGATGACTTCAAGACAGAAATAGAAAGAAAAACATTGTCTGCTATTCTCTGGTGTCCCAGTTTAATGAGAGCAGGTTGTGCGGTCATCACTAAAGTCTTCTTAATGAGCTGTAATGAGGTGGGTTGGGTCTCTCCTTCCAGGTCACTGACAGCAGGAAATAGGATCTCGTCCCTTCACTCCCACACATGAATGTATTATAAACACTCCAGTGAACTTTCATTAGCTTCGTTTAGTTCCCTGATGCATGGCACGACCGGGGCTTGAGACAAGCACCCTGCTCGAACTTCAATTTAGCAAAATTGATTTCATATTTTTCATGCATAATAAATTCCACTTGTCTTGACTGTGTCCTCAGGTGATATTTGAGGTTATATATCAAAGTTAGTAAGAAGTCACATTCAGTGATGAAATTGTCCCTTTCTACATTCTAGATTCAAATTGAACCGTCACACTTTTGGTTATTTGAAATGCTAAACTAAACACACACATGCACACTCACTCACTCACTCACTGAAACACACAAACACACACACTCTCTATTGATTCCCATTTATAGAAGAAGCAGAGGGAAATTAGCTCCACTGCCCAGTGTATATATCATGTGAGTAGTGAACCATAACTACAGGAAGTATGGTGTATGGTTTTTGCTATTAGATTAACTACTAAATGTAATTTGTGCATAATGGTGGTATTTTATGTATCTATAGGCCTGAGAAAGAGGAGCACAGATAAACGATTTCAGTAAACAAAGCACATTAGTATTTACATGACTTTTACATCAGTGAGTGTGTAAAGATTTCTTTACATCAATAGTTTAAACCGCCGTCTGACTATCTTAATTTTTCTTACTTATAATTAATGAGTTATTATCTCATTACAATAGCAGCTCATTACAGTTGGAGGATCAGGCTGAGCACGGTTCTGAGCAGCCGTTCTCCATGCAGGTCAGAGCTAAACAGAGCAGAATAATTTTTCCATGAAAAGAAATGTGCTGAATTATGAGATAATATAATCGTTATTTCACTAAAACAAGAAAGAATTAAATCCATGAAAACTTTTCTCAGAATCCTGAGAAAATATCTCATAAGTTCAGAAAACTTTTCATGAGATTTATCTTGAAGTTCTGAGCATATGTTCCCTTTGATTCAGAAAACAGGGCGAAAAAAGGTCTCAAGTCAATGCATTATTATGCTTACGCAGATTTATGTTCTTTATTATACATTTTTTATATTATTCTATTTTTTAACCCTAATATACTGTTATTTTATTTTTCGAATTACCTTCATCAGTCTTAAGAGTAGCCCTTGGGTTTGAAGGGTGCTATAAACAAACTAGTCTGGTTCATACATCATGAATCATACATTACAAATATAACCATAAACAAATCCATCATCCCAGGAGGAGACCCAGGAGGTTGTGACCCCGCTGTTCAGAATGGTCAGCTGACACCAAGCTGGGCTCTGATTGGATAACAGAGCAGGACTGCCCGGCGACAGCAGAGCCATCAATCTTCAATATTTTTTTTTTCTCTGATTCAATATGATATTTTCTAATGTAACCATACCTAATATCATCCAATATACACTTTTAATTTATCTTACGTTAATTAACCTTATCAAATATCTTATATCAGCTAATATATGATCTAATCTAATATAATTAATATATAATGTAGTCAAAATTGATATATTCTTATCCTATATAATTTGTAATCAAATGTAACAATCTAATAATCAAAACAATAATCTGACCTGGCTAGGTATGTTGAAACCGATCAAATAGCTCTGTGATGAGTAGGGTTAATCTATTTTACAACCTAGCAGCCAGATTTATCTGAAGTGAATTTGTCATTAAGGGAGGGGTTATGGTGCCTCTTCCCTTAGGATGCCTACAGGTGGACTGTGGACAATAGGGATAGAACCCAGAACCTTTCAGCTGGGGGGTAAACATTCGTACCACTGGACTATCCTGTTCTCTAACTGTATTACCCTATAGTCACATGGAGAAGAAAAGCTCTGAAGCTGAAGCACGTGTGGAAATACAGTAAACGTTTTCCAGATTGCTTCCTGATCTCTCCGTGTATGAGAGGATGAGTTTTCTTCCAGGGTCGATATACTAACCACTTGATAACAATAATGTCCTATTGTCACAATGATGTAACGATAACGTTGAATCTGCCAGATCAAACTTTTCAGAGACTCGACTAGGCCTTAAGTTTCATTAAATCTGGCACTCCTCTTTTTAAACATTGAAATGTTTGCGATTTAAACATCATACCGCATGTGCAGTGCATAGTGTTCACTTGTTCTAGTACTCATTTGTTTCTACTATTCTATTTGTCTTTTTCATTTGTGGTCTAGGCATCCTGGAACACTAAACCACCCGTAATGGATACTTCCCTGTTTACATGTATCAGACACTTTCATCCAGAGTCACTTACAGCGTATTCAGATACAGGTCATTTAGGAACAGGAAGGGGTTAGACAGTGGATACAGACAACACATGTCATTAAGGAGCAAGTAGGGGGTTAGTGAGTGAATACAGAGGCCGGTCATTCAGAAAAACTGGTAGGGGTTAGACAGTGAATTCAGAGACAGGTCATCAAGGAGTGGATATGGGTAAGGGGGCATCTTGTAGAATACCTACAGGTAGACAAATTGCAAATTGTGGGATAGAAACCCAGAACCCTAATCGATAGCCTATCCTGAGAGGTTATGGGATGGAGTGGGAGGGGGGGGAGGGTGTGGTGTGTGTGTGTGTGTGTGTGTGTGTGTGGGGGAGGGGGGGTTGCCTACCTTGAACTCGCGGCTGTGCTGGGGGGTGTACTCAAAGGTCCACAGCGCCCGGACCAGCCCGGACAGCTGCTCCGTCACCTCACCCCCGTCCTCCGCCTGCTGGCCGCCCCGCTTGGCCGGCACCACCGCCCCGTTGGACTTGGCGGTCTTCTCGCCCAGGGCCGTCTCGGCCCCCTTGAACTGCTCCAGGGCCAGGTACTCGGCGAAGAGCTCCGTGTTGCTGAGGCACTGCAGGATGGCGTTCATGAAGCACGTGTTGCCGTGGTTCTTCAGGCCCGAGACGCCGGGGATCTTGTCCCCGAAGAGGAACCCGCCGCAGTCGCTGTCGTCGGACGGCACCGAGCCGGCGGTGGTGGATGAGGGGGCGAAGGTGGCGTCGTCCTTCTCGTCGTCCGTGGCGTGCTCCTCGTTGCCGAAGTGGGACAGGGTGGAGAGCGTGCGGAGCACCCGGTTCATGAAGCTCCCCACGGAGCGGACCGACGACCTCCTGAACAGCTTCTTGCTGAACGACTTCTTCTCCTTGTTGCTGGCAGCTTTCGACATGGTGGCGTTGTTGTTGTTGTTGTGGGGGGGAAAACTCCTCAGTGAGGGCCTGATGTCCACAGCAGGTATGGGCTATAGGTGTAGGTCCGGGGGGGCTCGTGGTGTTGGTCAACCCCGGCGCGTGAAGAGGAGACGCTCCTCGCGTGGGTTCGTCGTCGTCGTCGTCATCATCATCATCATCACGGAGAACATCTGTGAGCGATCCGGACCGAAGTGCTCATGGCGTGCACGGAGAGACATCATCAGGGCACCACTATTGTTCTTGAAAGCACGGCGGGAGTGATCGGACCACTGGCAACACTGCGTCGGATTGCATAAACACGCGCCACGGAGCGCTCCCCGTTAAAAGCCCGGTCGGTGCCGCTCGAGATGAGAGCCGCCATCGGCATCATCTCGAGGAGGAGTCGCCGCCGCCGCTCCTCCGGCCACAAAGCATCATCACGCGCGCACGGTGTCACGGTTTAACCAGCGGAGTGGTGATGATCAAACCACGCTGGGATTTGAGCGCCCACGGGGGATGTCAACATCTAGGGGGGGGGGGTAACAGTTTGGACCCCACCGTCGCGAGAGGGTCACCCACCCCTCATCATTTATTAACCCGGTGCGCGCGGCGCGACTCAACCCGTAGCACCGACCCCCCACAGAAACGTACAGAGGCAAGAGCGGTTACCGTCTTTGTATCCACAGGCAGTCCGGGGAGGCGTTGTGTCGCTTTTCCCCCTGGATCGTGTTGACCCTCCTTTCAGACACCTCCGGTCCAAGCCGAGGAGTTCCCGGCTAAAAATAAGGTCGCCGCGTTTCCGTTTGAAACGTCACCTGGCCACCTGGAATAAAAAATCCAGAGCTGTGATCGACGTTAATCGAAGATTTTAGACCGTTTGTTTACGCGTCCCGGGAAAGGGTGTGTTGTTGTGTCCCGGTTCTCTGGTTGTTTTTCCACCGCGAGGCCTCGTCTCCATCACCTCGTACGGATACCGCAGGCAGGGCGGGGACGGTGACGTCACGGCCAGAGGAAGCTGTGCTTGGTGATGAAGGGGGGGTGGGGGGTTGTGGCGGAGACTTGCCCCACCGATAGAGATGAATAATAAAAACCACGCAACAAACAATCACACGCCTAATAATAGTCCCGATTACTATAAATATATATATAGATATATTTGTCATTTATGAATGATCGTTCATAAAAGGAAACCAAGATTTTGTACGCCTTTGTCTTTGGTGCGTGTGTTTTCTTTGAACTGGATTGAGTGGAATACATTATATATTATACGACTATTAATTTGCGCACACACTGAACTGAGTTTGACCTCAAAATATATGTTTCCATAATCCATTAAAAGATTAACATCATCATGCAACCCACTTTTATGTTCTGAATTGAAAAATTAAAAGCTTTGAATTGTTTTATTTGATTTGAACAAAAAAGGTTTTTGAAAATGACAGTTAATTTATTTAAAACGACAGATGACTTTCATATGAGAGAGATAAATATATTACAGTCTACTTCCCAACAGGAAGTTACGTCCCACGATACGCCTTCAGAACAACAACGTCCCCCGTCCCCCCCACCCCACCCTCCAACTCATGGAACACAAATAAAAAAAGTAAATAAAAAAAAAACACGGAAATGGCAGGTATTATTTTGGAAACTCTGTTGACTCCCATCCAACCCCCTCTGTCCATGACTGTGCTGCCCCCCAGGAGAGGAGCCTCTGGCTGGGCAGGGCTCAGTAGTCAAGCCCTCGGATTGCAGCGATTGTGGAGGCCATGCGGCGGGGCAAGGGCTTGGCGGTCTGTCTGTAGTCCTCGGGTCGAGACCTGAGCAGGGCCAGTATGTTCTGCAGCGAGCGGGATGGCTGGAGACCCAGGGCATCCATAACATTGCTCAGGTACTCTGCAGGGAGAAAATCGCTGGTCAATACTTCGATATCATTACTTTACTAATTACAATCAAAGCGTTACTCATAATAGATCTATCATATTAAATATATATCAATCACTGATCAATACTTGATCAAATAGATCAATAGATAGATAGATAAGCTTTATTTCAGACTCAAGGTCCATTAAAAGACACTTATACCAGTGCCCCCAAAACTGAGACGTGCAGCGCGTGTCACTATACATAATGTTCACCATTGCC